>CATIWQ010338979.1:0-16554 GCA_949673415.1 Euphorbia schlechtendalii | reverse complement strand
TTCAAATTAGAGGATATAATACATAAATATTCAACATCTCCTTCATTCATGGTTTCAATATGATATCCATTTTGTCGAATATCCTTAAAACTTAGTAGATTTCTTCGAGACTTACTTGAATACAATGCATCATTAATACATAATTTTATTCCATTTTGTAGCAAAATATGTGCTCTTCCGGAGCCTTCAATTACATTTGCAGAACCTGATATTGTATTAATATTAATTTCGGCTAATGTTAATTGTGTAAAATACTTTTTATTACGAAGAATTGTATGGGTAGTCCCACTATCCACTAAGCACATGTCGTTCTCCATAACATGAAGGCAAATTTGCATTATCTAAAAAAAAAAAGTAAGTAAATATACATAGTAACCATTACATAAAATATAACATTTATTATTAAAAACATATTAGAGATAATATTATTATTCATAAAATTTCAAACAAACACACCTTCAAACCATTATTAAGATAATAAAAAATAACATTTATTATTGAAATATAAACTAAACTTATGGTTGAATATTTCCATCACCAATCAAATGATCAATCTTGCAATCTTTGTCCTCAAAGAAATCACTTGTATCAAAATTGATGGGAAGAGGTTCAAAATTATCACCAAAATCCATTGGCTCATAAAAATTTGCTTCAACGTTCTTGCCTTTTTCAAAATTATTATCAAAATCAATTGGCTCATAAAAATTTGCTTCAACAATCTTGTCATTTTTCTTCAAAGAAGCTCGATATAGATCAACAAGATGTTTTGGAGTACGACATACGCGAGACCAGTGCCCTGAACTTCCACATCTAAAACAAATATTGTCATGGTTTTGCTTCACCTTCTTAGAGTTCTCACCATTATGGACCTGTTTAGTATTATGAAAATGTGGTGATGAATTAGTTCCATTCCTACCACCATGACGTCCTCTACCGCCACGACCTCCTCTACCACCACGACCTCTCATTCCACGGCCTCGTCCATTATTTTGACAATATGTCACATTCACTTCAGGGAATGGACTAGCACCAGTTGGACGAGATTGGTGGTTTTTCATCAAGAGCTCATTGTTTTGTTCAGCCACAAGCAGACAAGAAATTAGTTCAGAATATTTTTTAAATCCACGCTCTCGATATTGCTGCTGCAGGAGCACATTTGAGGCATGAAAAGTAGAATATGTTTTTTCCAACATATCCGCATCAGAAATTTTTTCTCCACATAATTTCAATTGAGAACTAATTTTGAATAGAGCTGAGTTATACTCGCTTACAGATTTAAAATCTTGCAATCTCAAATGAATCCATTCATACCTAGCTCTTGGGAGGATCACAGTTTTTTGATGTTCAAATCGTTCTTTCAGATCATTCCAAAGAACTAATGGGTCCTTAACAGTAAGATACTCAGTTTTCAATTCTTCATGTAGATGATGCCTAAGAAAAATCATTGCTTTTGAGCGATCCTGCAGGGATGCTTCATTTTCTTCTTTAATAGAATCTCCAAGATTCATGGCATTCAAATGAATTTCAGCATCAAGTACCCATGATAAATAATTTTTGCCAGAAATGTCAAGGGCTACAAATTCTAGTTTGGTGAGATTTGACATTATCACTACATAGAAAAATAAAGCTTTGTATGAGATAAATATCATTTAAACAAAGAAAAATATATATATTCTTTCGAGAATATTTATATATATATATATATAAAATATATTGTTATATCCTTCAAGGATACAATTATTCTTCAAGAATATGAATCAAACTTATTTGCTATATCCTTCATGGATATATTTACAAATATGTTCTGCAGGAACATATAAATTAAAATTTATCATAACAAAAATAAATAACATAATAAAAATAAATAGCAAATGATAGGGATAATAATAAAATACCTTCAACAAAAACACAGATGTAGAGACTTAGCGTGCTGATAACGTATTGTAAATAAAATGAACAAAAAAGAACATAAACTATAGAAATGTGAAGCATAAGATAAATGGAGAGAAAGTAAGAAAGAAGTGATCTTATTCTACTTATTAAGTCAATTGGGTAAGTCAATACTTATATACAAATTTAATGGATATGTAAAGGCATAAGTTATATAGTACTAATGAAGAGTTAAATTTGATATCGATGGACATCAATACATATGTTACAAAACATATATTTACAACAGTTTTCATTATATTTTGAAAATATATAATTTATACTCGAATACATAATTTACTGTAATTCTTTTTTTTTTTTTCAGTTGAACACCTTATCAATTTGATTTGGATACAGCGATAAGTAGAGAAACAGAAAGAGAGAGATCGGGATCGGGGATTGAAGATGTCATCGCACAATAACACGTCATCTGCTAACGATCCACGCCAGCCATCGGCGGCTAGGCGTTACGTTGCCCCTTTGGTTTCGCCTCAAGATCTTCCCGTCGATTACGCTGGTTTTATCGCTGTTGTTTTTGGTGTTGCTGGCGTCATGTTCAGGGTTCGTAATCTCACTTTCGATCTATTTTCCATTGAATTCAACTTTATCGTTTATTGCGTTCTAATGCTAAATTCAGTCAAATTAAATAACATACTATCCTTTTAGTGTGCTCATTGTACTTGATTGGTTGTATAGTTCAGTAGATTCTTATTTTCTGATGTATTTTCAATTTTTAGTTCTTTCCTCTCATGATAACTATATCTTCGAAACTCTTACTGTCTCAAAATCTATATGTTTTTTGGCTGTAATTAGTTTTTATCTCTTTGGTGATTAGTTGAATCTGATATAGCTTACTTTTGTAATTGTGTAATTTTTGTTACCTCATTTATTGGCAGTACAAAGTTTGCTCGTGGCTTGCTATTATATTTTGTGCCCAATCACTCGCCAACATGAGAAATATGGAGAATGATCTGAAACAGATTTCCATGGCCTCCATGTGAGTTCGTTTTCTCTCTTGCAGTTTGTTTTTCGCCTCTGTTTACTTCAAACAGTGAGCGGATCTGACATGATATTCATTCAACTTTTGGTCTCATTGGTAATGGCATTTGATTTCATGAATTAGTTTGTCTAAGGTAATTTTTGTGTTTTCTTAGAATGTAGTGGTTCTGGTTTTAGACTATACACAATATGTGGAAGTAGACGCAAAGAGGTAAAATATTTGAACTCTCAAATTAATGGTTCTTGCTTTTATTGGATTCATAGGCATTCGCTAAAAGATAAGTTGAAATTCAGGGTGCTACTTGAGTTTAAATGTAAAATGAATGGTGGATGTGTTACTCTTATGCATGACTAATAACTGTTTTAAATGATTGTGAGAATGCCCTTAAGAAGGTTTTTTTAGGTGATGAAGAATTGGAGAGACGAGACGTTTTTATTTCTTATGCCAAGACTCTTTGGCTGAGAATTGTCGCTCATTATTTTTTGTTAGCCTTGCTAAACAAATCTCACTTTTCTTACATGATGCGTGGGAGTATGAAATGATGACCACAAGCTGAGTTAGCTACAGGTCTTAGAAATTTATGAAAGTGTTTACCCATACCAAGCATATTGTGTCAGGAAAGTCATATCTTCCAGATACCTGGGAAGATATGGTGTGAAGTATCACTGTCAAATAAAAATTGCTACTTCTTCTGTTAGGTGCACGACCTCCTTGTGTCAGAAATTTTTAAAATGTGCGTATGTGTTATTTTGCTGTAAAATGTTGGCAGGGAGGAGTCATTTTGACGCATAAAACTGCTACTTCATTGATTATTTTGTTTGTAGTTATTCTTCGCTTGTTATGTGGCTTACTATCTTGCTGGATATGATGGCGTATCAGCTTTGTGATTTATAAACCTAAAGTTGTGTGTATGTTGAGCTCTAGGGATGCAATTTTGTAGAGAATGATATATTCCTATATTTTGGCCTCTTCTTGATTATAACAAAACATTTATTAATGAGAAAACCCTTAGAATTGTTTCCTCCATAGTTCCATTTTACTTTGAGCTGCAATTTGGCTGCTTTCTAGACAATCCTTGGGGGGACTAGTAATCATTGTGTTTTGCTGTTGAGACAGTGAAGGCCTGCCAAGCCCTTTAGATATCCTGATTTCTTTGGTTCATTGATGTACGTGGTTTTCCTTCAATCTTTCATGAAGCCCTAACATATTACCAGAGTTGGGCTCTAGTCAGTTTTGCCGAGATTAGCTCATTTACTTTTCAAGCTTCAAATTCTGTATTATAATTAAGTGATATAATCAAGCCCTTGAAAGAAATCCATTGTATGACTTCTCTTTTGAATGCACCTCTTTTAAGTCTGACTAATTTGGCTGCGGCTCATGTTTAAAAATGGATGAGCTAGCATAAAAAGAGCAATTTGAAAGAAAGTAAAGGGGTTATTGAATTTAGTGAACTTGGTTTCGTGGCAAAAGAGTTCTATGTGGGAAGCAAATGATTTGTTGGATTTACCGATGATGGAGGAAAGGAGGGTCCTTTTGTGGTGTATGTCTTAGAGTGAATCTTAGTTTTGTCATAAAGTTGCCTACTTTTGAATGAAATGGTTTCTATTTCTGACGACTGTTTAGCCATGATTATAATGATATCATGGCTCATAAGCTCAATTTTCTATAGTTTATGGAGAAAGCTGCATTGATTGGCATGTCTATTTCACCTCCATGGAGTCTTGCTGCGTTGCTTTTTTTTATATAAACTTCATGGAATAGGCTTTTATCAATACAGACTGCAAGTTCCTTGACTTAGTGATTCAGTAACTTGAATTCCCGAGTTCAGTACTAATTTTTAAATTTTATGTTTCGATACCAGGTTTGCAATCATGGGTTTGGTGACAAACTACTTGGGGCCTTCTCGACCTACTCAACAGACAAAACCTTGAGATTCTTGTAGACGTAATAAACTGAATGAATACACTAGTGACAAGTCAAGTTGGTTCTGCATTTCTGAATGGTTATTTTCTCTGACGACTGCAAATTTAAGAGAACTATGAGAACCGGCACTGTTGGAATCTGTATTATTTTTGTCATGCACTGAAAACTTCTTCCTTTCATAAACAATCTGTCCAGTTTAATTTTATGATTTTGTTTTATCTCAAACTAAAGAATGCTAGTATCAGCTTGTTTGGGTGCTGTAATGCAAGTCTGGTTGGAAGACAGGCTCTTAACTTTGAACCAAACGTATCACTATTTAGCCATAATCATTTGAACGTGACGTTATTTGTGTCAATCTTCTGAACTGACTTTAGTGTTGTATTTTAGTTTATTGCTGCAAATTTGAAACAATAATTCCACAGTATTGCTGTATAACATTTCCCGGTAAAGTTTAATCTGCCATTTTGGGGTACTACATTTTTAATAGGAGAACTAATTTAGAGAACAGGATATGGATAAGTTAGTTTGTTTTAGAAGCAGTGCTAAAAGATCATGCTAATTTTACCCCTGAATTTGGGGTACTGATGTCTCAGTTCTAACCATCTTTACTTCAGTCACCAAATTTGTATGTTCTGCAACTGTTTTGTAATCTCATCAAGGTCACGTAACATACAAGTTCTTGCACTCACAGCAATAAATAAATGAATAATCTTACAAATTCAAAGTTCATAACAGAAAATGGAATGTGCACCCAATGGTGATCAAAAGACCGGCCATGTTGTTCTTGTTCCGTTTCCGATACAAGGGCACGTTGCCCCGTTTATGAAACTAGGACACAAGCTTTCTAGTTATGGAGTTAAGGTCACTTTTTTCATTTCAGAGCATTTTCACAAGAAAATGCAGAAGGCCGCAACAAATAAGACTGATGGTGAAGAACAAGGATCTGTCAGGAATTTTCCAGTCCCAGATGGATTGCCACCAGAAGATGATCGAAAAGACGAAACTCGGATGACAAAGAGCATTTTCAGTGTGATGCCTGGTCACTTAGAAAACCTGATTAAAAACGATGAGAAAATTACCTGCGTGATTGCCGATCCTCTCTATGGATGGGCGCTACAAGTTGCAGAGAAGACGGGGCGCAAAACTGCTGTGTTATTCACTTCAGCACCAGGCGCTCTTGCCATGATTCTCAACATTCCGAAGCTTGTCGATTCTGGAACGATCGATGCGACTAATGGTAAGCGTAACCCTTAACTATACCTCTTAATTAATTCTATTCTGGACGATGAAATTTGACTAATGTTCCACAGGTAGTATGAAAATGAATGAAAAGGTTCAACTTTCGCCAAGTTTGCCGGGTTTTACCGAAACTGATCTCATTTGGAACTACCCCGGAAATGAGCAGACGAAAAGGTCGATTTTTTATTATTTTTGTCTTGTTAATCAAAATCTCCGGATTTCTAACTGGGTTCTATGCAACTGGTTCACCGAGCTTGATCCCTCAGCGGATGGTTTGCTTCCGAACTTACTATCAATCGGACCGATTCTCGCAAATGGGCAGTCTAGTGGGAACTTTTTGTCGGAGGACTCGAGTTGCTTAAGCTGGCTCGATAGTCAAGCTCCTCGATCGGTCATATATGTTGCCTTCGGCAGCTCTTTGAAACTTAGCAGGCAGCAATTCGATGAACTAGCACTTGGCCTAGAACTTGTAGGAAAACCGTTTTTATGGGTTGTTCGCCCCGACCTGATTGACGGGGTTGGTTCGGGATGTCCAAGCGGTTTAAAAGGAACAATGGCTAATCTCGGGAAAATTGTAGAGTGGGCCCCGCAGGAGAAGGTGCTGGCCCATCCTTCGGTTTTGTGTTTTATAAGTCAATGCGGTTGGAATTCGACCATGGAGAGCATAAGCAATGGAGTTTCTATGCTTTGTTGGCCTTATTTAGCGGATCAGTTTTATAACAGGACTTGCATTTGTTACGGTTGGAAAGTCGGGTTGGAGTTGGGAACTGATGGCAATGGAATTGTCACGAGTATCGAACTCAAGAAGAAGATTCATGAATTGCTTTGTGATAATGAGATAAGAGCTAATTCGCTTAAGCTGATGGAGTTGGCTCGCGATAGTGTCGGTGAAAACGGATCGTCCTCCACAAATTTCGAAAAATTTGTTGCACAGCTCAAGGATTGATCATTCCATAATTCATTAAGTGCTTAATGTTTATACTGAAGAACATATGAAGTAATATTATGCTACTAATTATGTTTTAGACAGGACATGAAAATTTACTAGCAAACAACTCTTATATAGGCCTAAAACATAGTTCTTTACAAATAATGTTAGCTTTAAGTAGATAGTTTTCAACTTTATATCCTAATAAGGCAAAATTAGTGGGTGAATGAAATCTTCTTCCACATCTTTGACTTTTTAGCGTCAAATAGCAGTATTAAACAATTGTTTTTATGTTTTCAAAATGTAAATTGCGATCAATAATAACAAAAAAGAAAAACTAAACAATTTAAATAGGCAACATACTTCTAAACTTTTTTTTTGTGACTAAAACAATTGTTTTTAACTGTTTACGAAATACAGATTGTGGGTAACAACAAACAAAAACAACTAAACAACTTTAAAATAGGCAAACATATTTCTCTTCCTAATAATATTAGGTTTATATAGAAAGTTTTCACTTTCTAGCTTAATAATAAGGAAAATTAAGCAATTGTTAAAAACTTTATCAACACAATTATATTTTATTTTTTTTAGCAAAAAACAATCTAGTAATGATTATTAAATAATTATTTCAGAGACGCAAAGTTACTGGTAACAAAAAAAACTAACATCAGTAACAAACAATCACGACATGAAATAGTTACAGCTAGATTAAACAAGGTCAGAATCATTGATAGAGACTTTGCCACGTTGGGCATGACGACCTTCTCCCTAAAACAAGTGGTAGCAAGTTGCATTAAGGCAGTCGTACAGTACAATTTAAAGTTAAAATAATTGAACAAAAGTTATGAGCATGTTCGTTCCGTTCAAGAAATATGAAATGCACAAAAATTGTCTTTAATTTTGAAAAACATAATAAAATATTAACATTTTTGAAGAAGTTATAAATTGATTTTACAAAATTTAACCAGTTTTATTTTCTGTCATTTGTCTAAACTCAATTTTTTTTGTTTATATTTCACACTACGAATTAAGAAGTTAATTTTTTTATTTAGACTCGTTTCTGCTATTGGCCCTATGCGGTCGCCCCTAAAGGCCTGCATTGCCTTGCTATATTTTGTAGATAAACAAAGAAAAGGATCCCAAGTGTTAGGAAAGATAAGAGTTGTTATGGCTACAAGGAAACCTCGTGTTATAGTATCACCATATCCAGCACAAGGTCATGTTGCTCCATCAATGAAGCTTGCATACAAGATAAGCCAAACACGGTATCGAGGTTACTCTTGTCAATGCAGACTACATCCATGATCAGATCATCTCTTCTATGCTGGGAAATTTCCAGGACTCGATTCCCTCAAGGATTCATTGGAAGTGGCGAGTTACGGGAAGATAGTTGATAAATACATCCTGGTATAATATAAGAAACTAGTAGTAGCTTTTAATACTGTTTGGCTTGCGCTATTGCATTAACATTCCTACCTTAAATAAAGCAACCGACAAGATAGTTCCGAAAATGATGTCAAAACTGAGCTTCCCTTTCTTTCATAACAAGGCCGACAATGACTGCAAGAAGAAATCGAAATATGCTGTTACGATTTATCGGGTTTTCTTGGCTTTCGCCATTTTCTTCTTTCTTTTCTTCACTGCCTTGGGAGTTTTCGTCTTCCGCGCTTCTCTCTTCTCTTCTTTGACTTTCTTTTTGTTCTCTTTCCTGGCAGCTTTTTTATCAACATTGTTATCCCGCGTCTCAAACTCAGAAGACGAACCCTCATCCTCTGTGTCGCTTGAATTCTCTTCATCTTCTTCCTCGGAACCGGATTCTCGATTTGGAGAGTTTGAATGGCCATCCCTATTCACAGAAGACTTGTGTTCTTCGACTTTAGAAAGGGCCTCCTTAAGTCCAGTAATGGTTTTATAGTACATATCTCCAGTATCCTTCCCACTTGTTAGACGTATCACATCTTCCTCAGCATTCTTGACGTTATCTAATGTCTTTGGTATGTACGACTAAATCATGCAAAAACACAACACGTTATTTTCCCTCGAAAATAATTTCAAACCAGCTTAAAAACAGTCTAAAGGAAGTTCTTTGAACTCATCTAAAAGATTACCTGCACAAATACAGAGTCAGCGATTTCATCTTCAGCAGTCACATCTCTAGCCAATATTTTTCTCTGAACCTGAAGTATTACATCAAGAGTCAGAAATATGTCATTCAGGATTGAAACAAGTACGATTCGCGACTAGGAGCAGACCTCTTCCAAATAACTGTCAATGGAATCATCAGTTATTGTTGGATCAACTATGAAATCAAATAGCTCCCTAATTGTCATGACAGCTACTCCATGTTTCCTAAAGAAATCCTGCACATTAGACATGCTTAATCAAAATTTCCGTGATTGTAAACACTTTTTCGCTTTATTTGTATAAATAAAATGTGAAACTGAAAAGAGAATTTATCCATCTTATTGGAAGAACTTACAGAAACATGAACACAATCCTCGCGTAGAAAATCAAGGGCAGAAGGATGATCTAGATCAACTGACTGAGAGACATCAATTATATACAAGTGACCCTAATAAACAGGAAGCAAAATGTCATAAGCAATAAGACCACGCAACATTTTCTTTTCATGAATTGCATCAATATCATGAGGATAAATATGTTATATTTTTTAGCAAAAACAAAAGCATGAGACATTCACCTCAAAGTAAAGTATGTTATATTCACTAAGGTCTCCATGAACCAGTTTGCACTTCTGATATAATGTCCTCATCGCGATAATCATCTGACAGACATGGAAAGAAATCAAATTAACCAACAAAATCAAACAACAAATATATAAATTCAAACACTAATTCTTCTCTCCATATAGCTCAGTGTCATTGGAAGCTTTATTTCACTTAATGTGACATGAAATTGGCAACAATACTTTTTAGGATCCATCAATATGCTAACCCTTAAAGCCAAGTATTTACCACAAGCTTCAACTTCAAATTACGAATACATATAGCATTATCAACTATTTATGCTACTTATGGAACATTAATAACTTTGAAGAATGGAATAAAAAAAACTCAACATACCTCTACATAACCTTCTCGTAACTTGTCTAAAGACAAGGCAGCATCCTTAAGACGAGGTGCAGCATAACCATCCTTTCCTACAATATTTTAAGCCAAAGATGATTCGACAATACAATAACTTTGATTCATGCAATAAATTACAAGGAAAAATCAGAAGATCCACATCCAGTCACAGCTCTGGAATTAACAATAATAGCAAAAGTAAACGCTACAAAGGAGGGCATTTCCATATATTCAACAAGACATATGTCGTGAGTTTCAGTCTAAACAAATAATATAAATGGACAACTTGCAATCCCATGATGTGTGCACAATACAATCCTTCTCCTACATGATCTGCATGAAGACATTTTGAAAGCAAGGGAAACATAAAATGACTCCTAGGACTCTAAACACAGGAAAAAAGGAATACCTATGAATTCCATAACAAGAACATGAAGTCTCAGAAGATAAGTAGTTGGGCACCTAATTCCAGCCGCTTTTAATCTGCAATATGTAACAAAAATGGATATATTCTTCAGGATATGAAGAACAACAAATTCCTATCGTAATGTTGCAGAAATGAATAAGATTAAAAAAATGATTCAAAGCTCATAGTATTTGTTTATATTCTATACCATATTATGAAAACGTTCTAATAAAGATACAATACCATTATTAGTGCAATTTTCTATACTATCACTCTGAAACTGCATATGTGCAAGGGGTTGTAATTCCCATGCCTAAGGTGATGTTGTTTAGCTAAACATCATGAACGGGATTTCATTCACATTCCTAATCCTTAAACTGGAATTTTCAAAAAACTAAACCCTTGGAGTAAATATTCCCAAGTGAAAATACAAAGCGATCTTACCTCATAAGATTTCTCATTTCTTTTTCGGCCCATGTCTTTACCATTTTTCTAGGATTGTGTTTGCAGTATCCATGTCTGAAGCGATAATCACCCTGTACATACCGATCCCGGTCCCTGCAATTGAAAATTAACAGATTAAACTGAATGGCTATTCAATGGAGCATTTTTTCAAAGGTCTCATTTTCAAAGGCGACATTATAAGAAGGATCTTTATCAATCAACTTCATAAATCATAATGGAAAATTCCTTCTAAAAGATGCAAAATTTACCAGCAAACCTCAACTATTTGACTGCCAACCACATAATGGCAGACTATAGATGCAAAATTTTTAAGCATTCTGCTTCAAAATCACTCAATCCTTTTTTCTATATTTGCATAATACCATTCAACTTACTTAAAAACCAGAACTGAAGTTTTGTAAACTTTGATGGCAAGTTCCTGGCCATCTGCTTTTGTTGCATGATATACATTTGCCTGTAAAACAGGAAATAATGAAGTTAGCATAGCTAAAAAAACAGGACACAATACACATAGGAGCCAATATTTGTTGATAATGCACTCATCACAATAAAGCCTAATGATTAGCAAACTACCAAACTTCTCTTTCAAGTACCTCTTTTCCAGTAGAAATGCAGCCGTTGATGTTTTGACACACTCCCCGATTCATCATTTTGTACAAAACCATGCGAGTTCTAGGATCAATAGCCTAGAAACAACACAATGAGTTACATACTTCCGAAGACAAAAAAAGTTCATCCAATGAACACAACTGAAAAGATTCCACAGAAATAAGACATGAATGAACGGAAGGCAGCAAACAAGACAACTGAAGTATAATACAGAGTATAGGTCTAGCAACATACTTAAGACAACTAGACATACACAAAAATTAGAAACTGATTAGCTTGTGACTGTCCTAAAGTGCGTAAAAATCAAAAGAATACAAAGATTTTATACAGAAATGCATACCTTTGCACAGCCTCAACTTCGCATATTTCATCATTTGATAAAAGGATACAAGTTACAA
This sequence comes from Euphorbia schlechtendalii, assembly GCA_949673415.1. Taxonomy (NCBI): domain Eukaryota; kingdom Viridiplantae; phylum Streptophyta; class Magnoliopsida; order Malpighiales; family Euphorbiaceae; genus Euphorbia; species Euphorbia schlechtendalii. The sequence continues at coordinate 4,568 of CATIWQ010338979.1, read as the reverse complement.
CATATAGCTAAATGAGCATTTCAGAAGCTCGTGAGCATAAGCAATTCAGAAATAACACATAAGGACATAAAATTTCCAGTCTTTTACCTCTTTAAAAGATAACTATATAAATAAACAAGACCATGATGAAATACAAAAACATACACATACCTGCTCAACGGTTGCACGATCAGCTTTCTCAGTTGTTCTTGTTTTACCAATAGCTGTATCTCGAACACTCTCACGAATTGCAGTTGTCACGGGATTTGACATGCCGATATTCATCCTGCCTTCCCATTCCTGCACCATTAATCAGTTCAAATACAGAATTACGAGCTCGCATAAAGGGGAAGTAAGCAAATTTTCCTTTTCCATGAAAACTTAAATTGTATGAAAACTTTGGTGCCAAGATAACTATAATTAGAATGAGAATTGAGATCACCGAAACTCGATATCAAAGTTATATGAAAACTTTGGTGCCAAGATAACTATAATTAGAGTAATACCTCCAACGGAGATGCACGGATGTGATTCAAGAATCTCTGATTCCGATTAGAAAGAGGTTGAAGAGCGGATGAATTAAGACGAGACTGAAGGCCACCATGAGCATTCGGACGTCTTGAATGAAGATTAATAGTTCCATCTACAGCTTCATCGTCCTCTTTCGAATCCAGCCAATCCAACGCATCTGCGATTTCAGAGTCTGAAGACCATGAAAGCTCCTCTAAATCTTCTTCCCCTTCACTGTCTTCCTGAGCTTCATTCCGCGGTTCTAAATGTTCCAATAGCTCAATTTGTTCAGCTTCCATGGACATCCTTAACCGAATTCGTTCAGTCTACGGGTTCCACTTATTCCGGCGAGGCGGTTTGACGCTTATTGGAGCTGCAGTTTGAGGTTTTAGGATGCAGTAGGGTTCTTTGAAGTTGCAAAATAATCCCTTTTTTTAACAAATAAATACCTCAATTGATATTGACGGAGGGCGAAATAATCTGTAAAAATAGTAGTAATTGTTTAAATTGGTATTAAGTATTCATAAAAATAATTAGTATTAAGTAAGTTTTCCATGTAATTGTTTTAGCTTTGTTTACCTGTTAGTAGATGTTTAATCAAATGAATCTGAAATGTTTAAATAGTTTTACTTGGAAAAAAAATCTGCTATCCCCGTTTCCGTGTCCCCTTCAGTATACCCCATTCAAAATTTTACAAGTGTAAGATACAAACAAAAGAGAATCCCACTAACAAGAAAGAAAAAATTAAAGTGAATAAAATAATTTCAAATATTTACACTTGTCAAATTTTAAATGAGGTACATTGAAGAGGACACAGAAATGGAGACAGCAGATTTTTTTCGTTAGAGTAGGAAATGATATTGTATTTTATTTTCTCGTTTAATATGTACATGTAAATCATAATAAAGCTTATGCAAAAATATGTAATATATACATACAATAAAATGTTTTTACGGTACATATATCAATATATTTAACTAACCCAATTCAGTTCAAACTAAAACCAAATCATAGTTATTATAAAATCATAATTAATTCATTATAAATTAGCTACAAATTCTAATTTATCAAGCATAATTTTAATTTCAACACAACCCTAATTTTTCTTTATCAAACAACCAATTAAAATAATTTCTGCATATACAAACCAATTAAAAAATATAATTAATTTCTTTCCTATTTTTCATGAACATTTAACTTAATATATTAAAATTATATAGGTCATTTTTTTCATTATGAAGCTTTAATAGGCGAAACACAAATGAGTTCTTGAGTTATATAAAAGGTATTTACATCTAATCTAAATGAAATTAATAAGAAAAGAAGGCCCACTCCCAGCCCATCACCAGAGGCCCTATAATAGCCCATTACCTCATTAATTGGATTCCTATATATGCTCTTCAACATCAAACTTAGATTTTGTACTTTTCAACTGAAACTCAACATATTGAAACTGAACTGAACTGAATGATACTGAACTGAACTGAACTGAAACTGAACATACTGAAACTTATTATTTTGAAACTGAAAATACTGATACTTAATTGAATAATAATTATTTATATCAATAATAACAATATTACTTTTTAACTATATATTATTATATTTTTGTTTCATTATTTTTTTATGATATTTTGTTGGATCCTTAACTTTTTTAGTATTAACAAAAATCACACTTTGTAATATTATTTTGGGACAAATGTATGTAGTTTAATTAAAAATACCACAAAATGAAAAAAGTAATTAAGTTAGTAGTAGAAATTCTAATGTACAACAATTTGGGAGATGAACCAAAGCAATAGTTAATATGTCGACGATGATAGTGAAAATGATGACATAGACGAAGATTGAATTATAAAAATTAACCTAACCATGAATTATAATATTATAATATTTCTCAATTATATTATTAATGGTGCGAATTCTATTGTATAACAAATTTGGGAGATGAAACAAAACAATATCCAACATGTCGATTAGGATAGTGAAAATGACAACATGAACATAGATTGATTCAGAAAAATTAACCTAACCGTGAATTATAATATTTCTCAATTATATTGTAATAGGTATGCTTTTTAATACTTTATAAATTAATTATTTTGTCTATTTATTTGTTAATAAACAAAGTTATTCGTTATTAACAATAACAAATAATCAAATTTTAACATATTATTAATAATATTCTTAAATAATTTTGTTACTTACTACTTATTTTATATATGATTAATATTTTTGTTTTATTTTCTCATTTGAATAATATATATATATATATATATATATATATATATTTATAATTACTTTAATAATATTTACAATAATATATAAACTGAAATTGAAACCGAAACTGAACTGAAACTGAATTGAACTGAACTGAACGATACTGAACTGAATGAGCTATTGAATAAGTTAAAAAGAACAAAGCCTTAAGAGCCACTTTAGTATCATTATATTCTCATCACTTGTATAGCTAAAGACACATTGACTTAATTAGCCATCCAAATGTTTTAACAAATTCTTTACCAATTATGTGTCCGTCACATCTCACACATATGTAATCATGACGCAGAGTAACCGCTCATAGATAAATCAATGTTTGCTTCTATAAAATATCAACTCAGCTCGATTTATTAATGAGTAGGTATGTAAAGTATTTGAATTTAACAAAATAATACATACTCAACTTGAAAACGGCTTTTGAATAATTTCATATACTGGACCTATAAAAAGCTCACAAACTCAATCAATTTTGTTTACAACTTTGAAAATAAAATTTGAACAAATTCTATGATATGGTATGAAAAAAATAAAATAATCACCATTTTCATCCATCTATTTATCAATTAATTAATTAACAATTTGAAAACTTTTTTTAACAATTTATTGCACATTTTTTAACAAAAAATTTGCGCAATTATGCTTCCTAAAATAAAAAGTAAAACTCCATTCCGTATCAGATGTTACTCGAACCCGAAATCTTTAGTGATCAAAGTTTTAGTGTTAACCACTAGGTCAAGACATTAGTCATAACAATTTTGCACATACTTATTATAGTATATTCTAAGTACATAAACAAAATATTATTATTCTTAAACAAAATAAATGAGTTGGAGATAAATAAAAAAATAAATTATCTGTAAAAATTCATCAACAAATAAAAATTTACTAAATGAGTCTTTCTTACGTGATTTCAAACATGAACCAAGTTTGGAACTCGACTCGATCTGAATGAAAACTTATAAAACCAGGGTCGAGCAGGCCAAAACCCGGTTCGAGCTCGTTTAAGGACCTACATGACTATATATGATTATTGAATTCTAAGGCTTGAAGTTTTGTTTGAAAACCACTCATTTTTTTGTCCTTAATTTATAAGCATAGGAGTCAACACGTTGTTGTTTAATTATTATTTTATACGAAGCTTCTATAATCTAACTACTCTATACTTTAATTGTATATTTTTATTTTGGAGGATGCATTTCATTCATCCCTTAAACTGAATGAGCAAAACCAATACCCATTATCGCGCAGAATTCCCCCAATCGACACACAAAAATCCCATATACCTTAATGTTCATTTTGATGAATAAGACATGTTTGATTTGGGGAGTCTTCCGATTCTTGTTACCCGTCATTTTTATTGCTTAATAATATAAATCACAAATCCTTTTCACTCAAAAATTGATTGGTTGATAGACCCACCAATAACCTAAAAGGCCTATCTGGTCATTACCTCAAAGTGCACGAAATCATGGGCATGAGGGTCCACCAAATTGCTTAAAAAAATATAAGTTAGTCTAACACAATCATCTAGACGACTATAAAGTTTGACAATATCAACAAATTCAGACAACAGTTTACTTAAATTTAGAAATCTATCTTTTATGCCCGTGATCGATTGTAATTAGCCGAAAGCATCCTTTATCGGAAGAGTTTTTAATCAATAGTTTTTACTCTTTCAAAATTCAGCTTTAATTCTTTATTTTTCTCAAGCAACCAACTCCTTTAAAACCCCCCATTCTTTTATTTTTATTGCATTTTCTTAGTTGTCATCAAGTTAAATTGATTACATAGTCCCTGTG
>CATIWQ010338966.1:0-13133 GCA_949673415.1 Euphorbia schlechtendalii | reverse complement strand
CGCCTTGCGCCTAGCGCCTCACATACAAAGGCGCACGCCTTTGTCACATGCACCGCCTAAAGGGCTAGGAGGCGCCAGCCTCCTCGCCCAGTGCGCCTAGCGCCTAAGGCGCGCCTGAGGCGCGCCTTTGACTACACTGATGAAAACTTAATGAAATTCTAAGCTACCCAATTTTAGCTTGATGCTTCTCTCTGAATCTCCTCCAAGGATTTGATGCTGAGTTTTTTTCCATTTACTTGACAATATACTCTTTCCTGATTGTAAAGTGTAAGCGTATTTTTTGGGTGTTGGCTTGTTGTAATTTTCATCATATCATAAACTAGCTCTCTAAATTAATGGAAACGGTGTATCCAAGATCTGTTGAAGTGGTTAGGATAAATTCTAATAGTTGGCTGAAAAGTAATCCTAATCAAGTTTTTTTTTAAGAAAATCGTAATCAAGTTAAATGCAGAAAATATAAAATCATATGATAATATTATTTTCAGCTGGTCAATATGACTTGTGAATCCATAGTTGTAGTGTTGCCTTAGAAGTCTGGTTCAAGTTAAATGCAGAAAATATAAAATCAAATGATAATATTATTTTCAGGTGGGCAATATGACTTGTGAATCCATAGTTGTAGTGTTGCTTTAGAAGTGGTATCAAGGAAGATAAGTCATGTTTAGATAGATTATATGATGTTCTCTACAAGGAACTGGACTAATTCTGAGGACCACTCACATTTTTCTCTCACTTTCAGGTTTATTGGTTAATGTTTAGGATTCTTGTATGCATTGGTTACCTGTTTGTCTTGTTATGACTATTACTTTGCATGTAAATGCTGCAAAATATTTGCAAAAAAGATCGAGGTGGATTTAAATTATGTAAAGGTTTGTTCGGAATTAAATACATGCTTTAGCATTTTCATGTTTAATCTCATTTCCTCTACAATGTTCCGGGAACATTTATTTAGATTTTTGGTTAAATGCTGTTGATGCTGATATATTTATAGTAACGCAACTAGAATGTGCCACTCTTGTTCATTTGTTTCAGGTGGAAGCTTTAGCAGTTCAACTGACTCAAAGGGAAGGGGAATTGATTCAGGAAAAAGCGGAAGTAAAGAAGTTAGCCAATTTTCTTAAGCAGGTAATGTAATGCTTCTTCAACAAGGAATGTCAATATTTCTCTGCTAGACTGCTAGTTATAGTTGAATTCACTCGGAAATTTTAATGTGCTTATGTCTTGTTCCATTCGCATTAGAACTTATTAATATAGGCATGAGTTCTCTATTGGCTGTCATTTTATCTTTTTGAGATTATATCAAATGAGATATGGCCCTCATATACAATATGTGGTGATTATGAGTGATTGCTGACAGGCAAAACTTAAGCTATAATTTGCATATTTTTTTTGCACATTGTCTATTTTCTAACTCTCTATGCAACAGCGGAATGAAACCCATGATATCTACAAATTATTTTGAGCTTTTTCCATGGTAAATATGAAAAGTCAATTTCTGTTTTAATTTTAGTTAAAAGGCAAGGGAATGCTGCAATGTGTGCCTGGCAAATTATTAAGAAAATCCTTGTAATTTTCTCAAGTTATTACTGTCGTGAATGCCCTTCTCTTCATGGAAAAATCTTGACTGACTCATTAATGTATTCGAGCAGAAAAACTACTTCTTTCAGGTTATGAACTCAATAAGCTAAATAAGCTTGTTGATATATCTCGCTCTTCTAGTTTTATGCATCATTTAATTTCAGTAGCACTATTTCCATTTTGTTTATGGAAGCATTGATTTTTGTTGTTTATTTCTTCCAGCATACATTGACAAGCGCACTCAGCTTCTTTTTATTGGAAGTCGGGAATTATGGGGACCAAATGTATTGACTTTTTAATTATTTCTGAGTGATGTTGCGGTTTTAGTTTTCGGCAAAAAATAATATTGAATACATAAATATGTTCAACATAGCTATTTTCTTTTTTTTACTGTATATATATATTTTTCTATCTTTATCCAGTAGATAAATTGCAAACATTGCTATATCATTTAGTGGTTGCGTAAATTTTATAGGCTTCAGAAGATGCCAAAAAACTTGTTGATGAAGAACGAGCCTTTGCTCGTGCTGAAATTGAGAGCGCCAGAGCAGCAGTACAGAGAGTGGAAGAAGCGCTTCAGGAACATGAACAAATGTCACGCGCTGGAGGAAAACAGGTTTGTTTGGCATTCTTGGGTTTCACTCATTTTAAAATTACACGTCTTATTTGGCAATATCTAGACATGTTCATCTTTCTTGTTGCATTAGCGAGGTGGTGTTTATGGACTCGAGAATTGCTTAGCAACTACACATCAACTTGTTAATTTACTTCTTTCTGCGAACCTCATAGCATTTTAACTAATATTATTCTTCTTTTTTCCTTCCCAAATATTAGGACTTGGAAGAATTGATGAAGGAGGTTCAAGAGGCTAGAAGGATCAAAATGCTGCATCAGCCCAGCAAGGTGCTCATTTGGTTATGATTTTTCAATTTAGTTCTATTTTCCCCTAAAAAATGTTTGTAAGCTTTGTATTTTGGTTTACGGTCAAGTTCTTGTGATAAAATTCGATATTGCTCATACATACTATAGTAGCCAAAAGTTTGCTGAGGATGCAAGCACACCTAGATCTGAGGTGGTATGCTGATAGAGGCCTTAGGTAGGATTAGTTCTGGAATGTGCATAAAGGTGCCTATGTGTCCTTTTTTATTTTACATTTCTATTGATCTTATTCTCATTATTTCATGCTTATATATTGCACTCTGAGATTTTCTTTGAAATTGTAGGTATGGCTGTTGAGGTTTTTAGAATATGTATTATTGCGATTGACTAGCGTAGGATAAAAGACTTGGTTGATTGATTGATTTGATCACAACTTTCCACACCTAGAAATGTTAACCACCTTGTAAATTCTCTATAATTGTGCCATCCAGTGCTAGTTTTGAAACTGTCTTATCCTTATGTGCATGGTTTTCAATCACTAGATTAGTCATTAAAGATGCTGAAAATTTTTCTACTATACGCGTGCAAATCAAGCTCATTAATGCAATAAAATTGTCTTAGAGTTTTTTTTACTTTATTTCGCAAGTGAGTTCTTAGAGGTTGATGCTATTCATTTACCTAAAATTTTGTGTGTCAAAGTTATGTATACGAAGTTACGAACTTTTTGAATGCTACTGGAGCATGCTAAGTGATTAGTTAATGTACTTCCAGCAGTAGGCTTATGTCATGTGCTTCTAAACTCTACCTGTGACAACAGTTCTTCCTATTTGTTGATAATGGATAGATTGTATTTTATTTGTAGGTTATGGATATGGAGCATGAGTTACGAGCATTAAGGACTCAACTTGCAGAGAAGTCTCAACGTTCTCTTCTACTTCAGAAAGAGGTTGGTCAGTTACTTTACGCAAACATATTCTGATAATTAAATTAAACTTTCGAGACCTATTTTCCTATTATTTCTTCGATCCTAAACTTTCATCTTGAGCATGCCTATTTTTTCCCGTTGGTACTGCACAATCCAAAACTGAAGTTTGAATTATTTGTGGACTGTTATGTAGTTCGCTTAATCTAATGGTTAAGTTTGTTTACAACTGCTTAACCAATAGGTTGTTGACATAAAAATAGGTGCTGAAATATGGATCTGTTAATAGATAATAACCAATGTTGAAGAAGATAACCAATTGGGTGTAGCTCAATTGGTACACCTCTCAAAGCAGAGGTGGGAAGTCCTGGTTCCGAACCCAGCCTCTTGAAAAATCGATATATATCAAAAGAAAAACATATTGAAGAAGATAGAAAGACAAAAGATGAAGAAATTTTGTGTGGTTTTTCAGTATGCCTGCCCAGAGCTACTCATTTTTAACTGCTACAACAACATTAAGGTTTCTCCCTTTTGTTCTCATGCGTATGAACTCATGAAAAAACTTCAATGGTAAAATTTTCTTTTCATACTTTGCTTTTGAAGGATGTGATTTTTCACTGTCTATGGTTGGCTGAATTATGCTATTTTCACTGAATGCACAAACATGGGAATATTTTTTTAAACTATTTGGCATCTCTCTGATAATTCATTGAGATGCGCATGATCGAATTTCACATAGTTGATATTATCACACAAATAAGTGGATGTAGTGGGTTATGTTACAAACTTAAACCTTTTTGCTTTCTTTTTCACATGTTTCTCCAGCTGACCAAAAGCAAGAGAGCCGCACATGACTTATCCCAATCATATGAATTAGATGGCTTTGAAGCTTTGGGTTCATATTTGCGAATCAATCCTTGCTCTGATCATGCTCCTGAACTTTCAAAATGTTCAATTCAGTGGTATCGCACGTCATCTGAGGGTGGAATCAAGGAAATTATATCAGGTATCTGCATACAATTACTTCGGTTATATCATTCAGAACTCAGAACAGTAGTCTTGCGCATCGTGAACTCCGGATGCTAATAATTAATTGTTGTGAAAAATGGAAAAAGTTGGGAAGCAATGTTCAGATAATTTCACTAATTTAAATTGCAGGAGCTACAAAACCAATTTATGCTCCAGAACCTTTTGATGTGGGGCGAGTCTTGCTAGTTGAAATCGTTGCTGATGGCCAGAAAATTTCATTGACTACCACTGGTGCAATTGATCCTGGTCTGTTTTGTTCTCTTATTAATGGGTTTTTTTTGTACGCTCTGGCATATATGGACATGCTTATATAGAAAATGGCTTAAATTCATTTTGAAAGGTGAAAGAGCTTATATAAATTTGTTAACAGCTGCTGGTCTGGGGAGCTATGTAGAGGCCCTTGTGAGGAAACACGATGTCGAGTTTAATGTAAGTTGTCATCAAATAATTGAATTTTTTATTTCTCTTTTGGAATTTGAAATTATTTATCTCATCACTGTCCTCTGCTATTCTTTATTTTTGGATGAGTCCCTATTTTGGTTAACATTGAACTAAAATAATTGTATTGGCATCAAATGTTGCCCGTTTCAATGATGTAGGAATCTTAATATTTGACTCTGCAAATTGGAAAAAAAAATGAGAAGGATGATGTTAAATAGGAATGCTCTTCTCACATGTACTTTATCATGATAAAGAACTGTAATTGTATATATCTATTTTACCCCCTTAAAAAGATTAGCCGGATCACTTGGAATTCCGATTGTTTGCTGTCATTTGTTTAGGACTATCTGCTTTTAAGTTGTGAACATATTGCAAAACCAAGTATTAATTTATTCTTTTGTTATTACATTAGATTTCATATTAACCATAATCGTGTTTCACTCGTTAGGTAGTTGTTACCCAAATGAATGGTGTAGATCATAAATCAGAATCTATTCATGTACTTCATGTGGGAAAGATGAGGATGAAGCTCCGTAAAGGAAAGACAACAATCGCTAAGGAGTATTATTCCGCTGTTATGCTGGTAAGATGAATTCTGACAAATCATATATGAGGAAAGAAACCCTTGATAATTTCTCCTTTGAATTATAGCTTTGCGGAGTTAGAGGAGGTGGGAATGCGGCAGCACAGGCTGTGTATTGGTTAGCAAATAAAAGGCTCTCTTTCGTATTAGCTTTCGAATCTGAGAGGGAAAGAAATGCTGCGATTATGCTTGCAAGGAGGTTCGCATATGACTGCAATGTAAGTATTTCTCTAGCAATATTTAGTGACTAGTGGGATTTCCTTTTAGGCGATGAAGTAACTTGGATTAGCAAAATTTGTTGAAATGGCAGGTCATGCTTGCGGGACCCGATGTCCGATCTGGTTTAGCAACTTAAGTGAGCTGAATTTATCACACTAATTGTAATTATGAAGTTGAGTTTGACCACTCTGTAATGTAGGTTTGTGTTTTGTAGTAGTGTAGGCTTTGGCATGATTTTTGTGGTGATATGGGTTGCTGCCATTTTTTTTTGTCTTTGGTTTTTGTTTTCCCAACAGCAAGGCATAGTTTTTGTTAGCCTTTTTGATTGGTCTGGTCTGAGTGTAAGAATACAATGTCTTATGAATAACATCGAAATATGAAGATTGATTGCAGCAGATAGTGAAGTGTTTGTTTTAGGGTATGTATCAAACCCATTGATGTCAAATTTCAGACATTACTTCTCGAGGAATTAAAAGCATGGCTGGCGGATACAAGGCCAATTTGGCTATGTTTTTCTAAGTATTTTTTTGAAAAGTTCAGTTTTCAACTTTTCATATAAGCAACAAAATTTGATTTTGAAAAAGAAGTCCAATTAATTCGTATGAAGGATGAAAATGTACCGTTTAAAATTAAAATATGTAATTTTATAAAAAGTTTGTGAAAGTAATTATAAGATAACAGATTCAAAAGCAATAATAATAAGATCCTTAGTTGTAGAGTTTCTTTGGTTATCATTTTGCTTTTGACCAGTATAACTTTTGATATCTTGTTGTGTCTTTTTAACTATTATAGGATTATTTTGACTAGTTCTGTCATAACCCACGCTATGGTTACTCCTACACAGTCCATTCCGGCAATAAATACATTCTCATTCTTAAAAACAGTTTACATGTGTCATATTAATAAGGAGAGAAAATTGTGGGTTTTTTTTGTTGTTGTTGATAAGATAGTAAACTAGTAATTCACATATAATTACAAATCCAATTTCCCTCTAAAAATCCCAGTTCATTCCAAATACACTCACTCTAGACATCAGTAGTATTTTAAAAATAAATCCAAATCTAATGATATTTATAAAATACTCTTTTGACCATTTTACATATGTATAATATTAATTATAAAAACATTAAAGAAAAGAAGTAAAAATCTCACAAAACATTCTAGTCTAACCACAAAAGTCCTCATGTTCCCTCCCTCCCTCCCTATCTGTTTTTTTAAAAAAAAACTACAGATACTTTTTCATTTGTGTATATACTACTATTTTTTATTAACTATACTGGCTGGATACGGTTTTGATGATTTGTTAGTAAGTTAACAAAGTCCATCGAGCAAACAAATACTGAATTTTTAACCAAGCAACAGCCTGGATTAAGAGGAATTATATCTTAGACTGTGTATGAAGGATCAACGAGTTTTGAAGCAGAAAGGAGAGCAATTGTCAACTAAAAATGGAAGCAGAATCAGGGCTAGGGTTGGTAGAAATCTGCCTTACTGTGATCGTAGGTGGATTTCTGGCCACTTTGTTTTTCATTTACTATGCCAATCCTGCTAGGCTCCTATCTAATCTCCTGAAGCAAGGGATCTCAGGTCCTCCCCCTCGTTTTCTTCTCGGTAACATTCCTCACATCAAAACCATTTGTCGTCTTCAACACCCGAAAATCGATGATGTCTCCATTTCTCATAATTGGCCTTCTACTATCCTTCCTCACTTACTCCTCTGGATCCGTCAATACGGTAACCAATTCTACTCTCTAATTCGTTTAAAAATCGATCAGTAACTGCTATTTGCTTAGGGTTCCTTATTCTGATCAGTGATCCTGTTTGGGGACAGGGCCAACATTTGTGTATTCAACTGGTAGCATTCATCTACTATGCACAACTGATTTGGATTTGGTGAAGCAAATTAAGATCTGCAGCTCTTTCAATCTGGGGAAGCCATCTTACTTGTCTGCAGATCATGGTCCTTTGTTGGGGAAAAGCATTATGTCAGCAAATGGTCCTTTTATGGAGTCATCAGAGGAAGATCATTGCTCCTGAATTCTACGCTGACAAGGTTAAGGTAACTCACTCACTAACTGTTGTACTACTGATGGCTATGCTAGTGAATAAAATGCATTGTCTTGTAATAAATTTCTTGTAGAGAATGGTGGGATTGATGGTAGACTCCACTACCTCAATGATTAATTCATGGATGAGTTTAATTGAGAGTAATGGAGGTGGTCAAACTGAAATTGAAGTGTACCAGTACATGAGAAGCCTATCTGCAGATATTATTTCAAGAGCATGCTTTGGCAGCAATTACATCAAAGGAAAAGAAATATTCTTGAAACTCAGAACTCTTCAAAAGGTCATGTCTCAGCGTTCTGTTGGGATTCCCGGGTTAAGGTATGATTATTTCACTACTTTTGGTTGATGAGTTCATGATCAGAGCCACTTACTAACAGTTATCAATAAGGCAGGTACTTTCCTACAAAAACTTAATAGGGAGGTATGGAGATTAGAGAAAGAAATCAACTCACTGATATTAGGTGTTGTGAAGGAAAGGGCTACTTTGAACCATGAGAAGGACCTTCTGCAAATGATACTTGAAGGAGCCAAACACTATGGTATCCATGAAGATGATGATTTTCTTTCTAATCTTAATGTGAACAAGTTTATTGTGGATAATTGCAAGGCGATGTACTTTGCCGGCCATGAGACAACTGCTATTACAGCGTCCTGGGCATTGATGTTATTGGCTGCTCATCAAGATTGGCAAGCTCTTGTTCGCACTGAGGTGCTTGAAATCTGCAAAGATAATGATCTCCCAGACCCACAAATGCTTACAAACTTGAAAATTGTAAGTGCATTAATGAAGAATACAATCACTGTACCGGAACTTGTCCCTGTAACTTCCTCAACTTTCAAAAAGTGCGCAACTTTGGTCTCTGAACAACACGTGTGAGCTTCTGATTGGAGATAGAGAAATAATGACATCTTTGCCAAGTCAAACCAACCAAAAGCTGACACGTGGCATTCAAAGTGGTGCAGTTTTTGAAAGTTGAGGGAGTTACGGGGTCACTTTGAAAGTGCAGGGGCCATAGGTTTTTATGAGAAAAAATTCGGTTATTTAGTGATGCATTAAAATTTTTCTTGAGTTTCATTTCTCATTTTTCTTTTTAATGTATTGGCAGCTGACCATGGTGATTCAAGAAACATTGCGGCTTTACCCACCTGCTATGTTTGTGATTCGGGAGGCCTTGGAAGAGGTCAAGTTCAAGGATATCGAGATTCCAAAAGGAATAAGCATCCAAATTCCTATACCATTGGTGCATCACAACAAGGATATATGGGGACCTGATGCAGACCAATTCAATCCTGAACGATTCGCCAATGGTGTTCTTGGAGCTTCCGAGACTCCACATGCTTACATGCCCTTTGGGATTGGGTCTCGAATTTGTGCTGGCCAGCACTTCGCCATGGCTGAACTCAAGCTCATTTTATCGTTGATAATCTCGAAATTTAGCTTCACTGTCTCACCAGTATACCGTCACTCTCCAACATTCAAAATGGTTGTGCAACCCGGAGATGGAGTACAGCTCTATCTCACAAAACTCGACTCGTTGAATGGTGCACGTAAATAGCAAACACTGGTTCTGTTCTGTTCTGTTCTGTATGTCAATGCTTTAGGTTCCGTTATACCTTTTAACCATATCAGTCAACCAAGCCTTAAATCCATGCTAGGTGGGTTATAACTTATAAGTGAAATTAAATTTATAAAACTCATCTTAGATGTCCTCATAGTATACTATCTTTATTTTGCAATCTCAACATTGCTCGGATTTCACAAATAGTCAAAGTAAATGAAGGGATTTTTCATCGAAATTCAATTATAAAGGTGGAAACCGATTAAAAATCTCAAATTCACGAGAATCTTTTATTGAATATCATACAATGAAACTTGAAAAATTATGAGATTAAAGCATGTAAAACTCATGTTGAGTGTCTTTGAAAGGAATTGATGAAGACGAGATTTTCAGATTGGAAGCCCTCCAAAATCATGTGCATAAATCTCTATCGAATTGGAACCGGTGCTAGTCGAAGTAAGAAAAAGAGCCAATTTTGTTGAATTAGCAAATTGTCCATCTACATTGAACGTGTATTTCAGTGCCTCATTGACCATTAGCTATGTATAACCTAATTAGTATTAGGTTAGATTTAGGTTAAAATTAATTATAAATTGATTCCATTAAAATTTTGATTTAATAAGTCAACTTTATAATGTTCAATTTTAACCCATAAACTAATTAAAATAATGCCATTCAACTTTTATTCAATGAATAATATAAATTACTTAATTATTTGATTTTATTTGATGAACAACATAAAATACATTATATTATACCATTAGCTAAATTGAATCTTTTGGCATTTAATTTAATGTAATGTACAAAAAAATCCTGAATCAGTGATTTTAAGTGCACGATCCTTAAGGTCTGCCCACATGTTGGTAATGAGCTTCATCCATAATCTGTAAGCGGATTCTAGAAAACCATTATAGCTCACAATTGAGACTGAATACAATTTTCTAATATAGATACTGAACCAATAGTTTTCTTACAAAATCCTTTGCTCTCAATATCTAATTACTGACGAACAAAGGCATGATAACTATCACCCTCTATTACAGTTTATCAGCGCCGGTGATGTCTTTCAGTTTATCAAACTGAAATGACAATCTTTAAGTCTACAATACCATTAATAGCATGTTCAAAAAATAAACTAAGCATACTCATATTTGTAATCTAATATTTAGGGACATGTTAGGTGTATACACAGATTACTCGATTCCAGGCCACTAGTATGTTGCAATTAAGTGTGAGGATAATCAAGACCTACTTAGCATGGATCTACAACCCATGTCCTGGACATGTGCCCATGTTCATGATCTGCTTAACAAGTGACATAATAAATCCTTTACTATAAATCATCTCACATACAAATCTTTAGTTCTAAATGACATAAGAGACTTGGGACATATGATTTATAATCAATTAATACCCTATACTCATATTATAGCACAAGGTATAAATGCAGTAGGTTCATTGCTTTTATTAATACGACACAATTAAGGCCTATGAACTAAACAGTAAAAACATCAACATTTTTCAATTATGCAATTTATATATTATAGGAAGTAGCAGTAACGGTTCCTTCTTGTAAGCAGTAGCGCTAAAGGCTTCTTCCATGTTAAGATCTTCAATCTTCATATCATTAGGCAATATCCAATCAAAATGGAGCAAAAGATTTCCAAGTGCAAGCTCCATCAATGGAATTGCCATAGTAGCACCAGGGCAACCTCTTCTTCCACCACCAAATGGTATCATTTCATAATTGTTCTGCACTCCACAATCAAGATAAGGGTTCTCTATAAACCTTTCAGGGTAAAACTCTTCAGGGTTTTTCCACATCTTTGGATCCCTTCCTATTGCCCATGCATTGATGTGGAGTGTTGTTTTAGGGTATACATCGTACCCATTGATGCTAAATTTCGACACTACTTCTCTTGGAAGTAAAAGAGTGGCCGGTGGATGCAGTCTTAGAGTTTCTTTGATTACCATTTTCAGGAATGTGAAATTGTTGATATCACTTTCAGTGACTTTTGATTTTAATCCAGTGTAACTTCTAATTTCTTCTTGTACTTTCTTCATAATTCTCGGATTTTTGACAAGTTCAGCCATCACCCACACCAACGTTACTCCTATGCTGTCCACCGCGGCAATGAATGTATTCTGAAAAACAACATATTATCGTAGGAAATTAATCCAAATCTGATGACAAATTCTTACTTTATTTCTAAAACGTTCTGCACATCAGTAGTTTTTTTAAAAAAAAAAACTAAATCTAATGACAAAATCATGAAAATGCTCTCTTTAGACCATACTTAATTTTACTACATAAAAGAATAATTAAAAGGCTGAAATTTGGTACAGTTGTAAAGTTTAACCAAACTCAGTATAATCCATTAAATTTAAATGAATCTGCTAACTTATAAATTTAAATCTTAAGCATTAATCTTAACTTTACCACTAACTTTAGAGAATCAAAATCTAATAAAAAAAAAACAAAGTTGATGTATTTACCATGATTATAGCTTTAATGTTGTCTTTGGAGAACTGAATGCCATGTGATGATTCCTTTTGTGCTTTCTCCAACTCCAACAACACATCTATAAAATCTTCGTTTCTGCTCTCTTTTCCTTTGTTCACATGATCTTCAATAATCTTTTCATAAAACTCATCAAATTCTTGGAAGCTTTTTTCAAGTCTTGAACTCAGGCCACGGATTCTATCAACAATCCACCCCACGTATGGAAAGTAATCAGCTAAATAATTGGCACCAATTGTTTCTAGACTTTCATGAATCATGTCAAGAAGCTTTTCCTGAGAAAATCCTCTTTCTTGGAAACTTTTCCCAAATGCCGCGCTGCAAATAACATCAGCTGGAAGTGACATAGTTTGCTGGCTCAGATTAACTGGAACATGACAAGATGCGGATTTCGCAATCGATTCGATCATGATACCAACCGCTTCTTCTCTATCTAAACGAAAGGATTCGATTCGCTTAGCGCTGAACAATTCATGAACACAAATCTTGCGAAGTTCTCTCCGAGAAGTGTTGTAGGGAGAGAAACCGAAATCGCTGTAATTATATGAAAATTTTCGAGTGGCAGTGAAAAGAGGTCTGCTGCAAGTGTTGAGGTCATGGGTTTTCAGGATTTGGCTTGCTGCTTCAGAAGAAGAGATTACAACATTGGGAACATTGAAAAAATAGAGAAGCATTACATCTCCATATTTCTTGGAGAATTCGGACAGTGTACGATGTGGTAATGAACCGAGTTGGTGCAAGTTTCCTATTATAGGAAGGCCAAGAGGGCCTGGAGGCAGGTTTTTGTTCTTCCTAGCTAACTGAACAAATAGAGGCAAGATAATAAGAAGCAGAAAGAACCAATCAAAACCCATTGTTTTCTTGTTCTTGGTTTCTCTCAAATTGGGATTATGCGCTCCCTCTCTCCGGGATTTCTGTAATAATGAAATGTTTTATGGCAAAAACGAAAAAATCCAATGTTATTATAAAAATGCTCTCGTTCATCACATCTGAAAAATTCAAAAAATGTGAATTTAAACCACACAATTAATAAAATAGATAAAATACAACTCATATTTCTTAGAAATGGTACGCTAATTAAATCTAGTATGATAAAAAAGGATAACGGGCTATAATATATTATAAAACCATATATAACCGGTTCATGATAAAACATGACACGCAATATTACTTTTGTACCTGTAGCACTAATTATATTAAATTATTTTTAAAAATCCAGAAGATTTATAAAACGAATGAAAAGATCATAGGTACTAGGTAGCCTTACCAATTGACAGTAACATTGAAAGTAGCCCATGAGTGAGAGAGAGAATATGTGGGGTAAATGGGAAAAAA
>CATIWQ010338879.1:0-20810 GCA_949673415.1 Euphorbia schlechtendalii | reverse complement strand
AACTTGTGTATAAATATATAACAATTTTATATATAACATCATTTCATAAAAAAAATATCCTTATTATTTTATTTCACCTTAAACTTAAAAATTGATAGGATTGACCATGCTCAAGCTTAACATTACAGCGTCCTGCTTAGCATTTCCCTTAAACGATAATAATAAAAAATCATAATTTGTGAAAAATATCATACTTGTAAAAAAAATTAACTTGTAGACAAAAACACAAGTGAAGTGATAATTATTACGAAGGAAATAAAAGTTGTGCCGTTAAAAAGATAGTCCAAGATGAAGATGTTCTAGATGATGACAAAATTCTTATTAAAACATAGGCTTTAAAGAAAAAATTGCCATGATTAAGATTAAAAATATCGTGGCACAAGTAGCATTTCACTAAAAGAATATAATTGATTAAAAAAAGTCATAGTGTGAGAATATTATAGTCTATCATTTGGTTTTTTTATGATTATTTTATTTTTAAAATGTAATTTACTTTTTCTTTTCCTTTTTAATTTATGAAAATAAATTTTATTTTTTAATTTATGCATATGTGTTTATATTATTAAATTACAAAGAAAAATTTCAAATACATCCCGGATGTGATTCGAACCTGTGACTTCTGCAGTTCCAAACTCAGTCTTTACCACTACATTAAAACATCAACCACTCTTGTAAATTATGAAAACAAACTTAAAAGAACCATAGTTTACAGCAAATAAATATATTACCTTTACTGAAAAATGCAAATTTTGTTAGTATTTTAGTGTAATTGGATTGACTAATTGATCAATGTAATCGTGATATATCATTGAACGAATCGAGAGAGTGTGGATTGCATGTTTGTTCGGAATCTATCATGATTCGGGGGTCCGGGGCCAGCGCTCCAGGCTGGGGTCGAACAAAAATTTTTCTGTTATTACCACCGAAAAATCATGTTTTTTGGACAAAAAACTTGCTTTTTTCCTAAAGTCATGTATTTTCAAAACCTGTATAATTTCAAAAATTCATACCTTTTAAACATGTTCCTTGACAAATATAGATACCTATTGCTCTCGGAAATAGCACACCTAGCAAGTATACTAGTGTCAAATTGTAAAATGGCAAGCAAGAGTATCGTATCCACAGGGAGGTCTTTATGTCAGCTTGTCCTTTTCATGATAAATGGGCTAGTGAGTTAAAATTCGGTTTTCTTAAAATTGGGGGTGTTGTTTAACAATTTAAAACTGATTTCAATATCTAAAACAAAAATGGAAGTTGATTTGAATTAAAATAAATGGAAAACTCTAGTTCAGTCCACCCTTTTGACAGTCTTAGGTAATCTTCCCTAACTTTAGCACAAGTCCTTGCTTAGCAATCCTGTTCCAAGGTCTCCTAACCTGATTTCCCTAAACCGCCTATTAAGCAAATTTAGTTTCTTACTTAATTGATTTTACTTCACTTTTCAGTCCTTCATATAACCAACAAAGTAGCATTAAGCATAGTCAAGCATCCATTAAATAGAACCCAAGGCATGCCAAGTATGTGTGTGAAGGTCTTCTATACTGAGTGGATCACCTTTCGGTCCTTACCACTCAGTACTATGCATGAAAGTGATCAATTTTCATCTGAAAAATTAAGTATTCCGTCACACAAACAGTCAAGGAAAGCAAAGGAGAAATACTTTACAGTGGAGGGAAGATCTCCTTAGACTGCCTTTTATAGGGCAAACTAAACAAGAAGGAAGACTAATCACCATTAATACTTCAACCAACTTCATAAATGAAAAGAACTTAGAAGAGTAATAAAAATGGCAGAAAAAATAGAGAGAAAAATGAAAGATGAATAGTGGATTAATTATCAAAAAGTGCACAGTAACCAAAGAAGAAGCTAAGGGATATACACATTGCTTTTCCCGCCAAAAAGAGAGCACAAGGCTCAATAAAGTGCCCAAAAGTCAAAGCTAATCTCAGCCACAAGTTTTCACAAATATCTAGATGTTAACTATTACAAATATTAAAATAATCTCCACTTGTTAACCAAGTGGGCAACTAAGATTAAAGTGACATAAACTAAGTTACTCTCAAAAGCAAACTGAATTTCTTCCCAACCACGTCACTTTCTCTCTCCTGGTGACGTCATCACTGGTCTTCTTCCTCTGAAACAGCCCACCTTTCTCCTTCTTTTTGCCTTTTTGCTACAACACTTAGAAGACCTCCTCCTGAAGTAGAAAACCTGAAATAACAGAAGGTCTTCATAAAATCTGCTCATTTTCATTCATTTCCAACCCGATAATGCCTAGCTATTGACGACATAAATTGTACCTATCATCTAGTCCTTGGAATCTCTTGTCCACGATTTAATCCACTAGTGGCTTTTCTTCTAGTGAAAAGCAAACCCTTTACATCACTTGTGACTGAAATTTCTTCCAACAACCTAGCTTTTGATGAGCTATACCAACACAAAAATACTGTCCTCTTGTATCTATGGCTCTGAGCTTCTTATCTTTTGAGTACCTTCCTCACAAGATTCTATGCTCTCTCACACTAACTTACCCTTAGTTAGTGTGTTATACAACTATTTTTAGTAAGATAATTTGATGAGCTTCTGAACTTTGTTTCAGTTAGCTAGATTACAAACATAGTAAGAATGAGAAGTTTGCTAGAAGAAGATTGCAGTGAAGATTTGAGAATTTTGTTCACTCTAATTGCTTTCAGTTGTTTCGGTAACCTTCTTCAATGGTGAAAATTATCTTTTTATAAGGGGAGAGAACGTTTCCGTTGATAAAGGACCGTTGTTGAAATTCTTGCCGTTGTCTCTCAATCTTGTTCCCGTTAATAATCTGTTAGAGTGGCACATCCAACTTTAATCTGTGCCATGCTTTGCCAGGTTGATTTTAGGACCCACTTTGTACGGTAGATATATATCAGATTTGCAGGAATGTTTTTGTTTTTGATTTCGTAACAACTTTTATCTTTTAGTAAGTTGAAGAATAGAGTGCGTGGCGGCATTAAATGCAAAGTCAGCTTTCTTGACTTTTAACGTTGAAAGACTATGTTGACCTTTAAGAGTCTTCAGAGGGGCTTCTTGAGGTTCCGAGTCTTCAATAATCTTCTACGATATTGCTGACTCTTCTGGTTTCTATGTTCTTTTAATGTCCTGTAGTTATTCTGAAGTATCCTGGTGCTTTTGAGGTAACTTGCTTCTGAACTCAGAATTTACAAAACTTAATTTTATGACTTCAGGATCCAACAAGATTTATATAGCAGACATATAACAGATAGATAACACATGTACATATAATAAATATATAACAGGTATACATACAGAGCTTAAAAATGTAAAATCAAAACATAAAAAACATGAAAAAGTAAGATGAATTCTTAAAAATATATTTTTGTAAATAGCAAATCAAAACAAGACCGAAATCGACAATTATCCCTTTATCTAGTAGTATTAGAGCCCAAACTTTCCCCTTGAAAAGCAATCTTGATACCATGATCCTGTCAAGAAAATTGTCAGAGTCATTTGGTTTTCTTGAGAAGACGTTTGATAAATGTAGTATAGATTTTCGACAAGACATCGTGGATGCTCTCAAGTCACTAGCAACGCCTCCATAAAGAGTTGATGAAGTAGTGAACTCAATTTAACTTAAAAAAAGAGCACACTTTCGTTTCGAAAAAATTAAAGTTGATGTTGCTCAATCCATTCCACTATTACCACTGATACGAGTGCATGAAGAAAGTTCTAAAAATTTTAATGTGGAAGAGAATGACATTGAGTATGGAGGAATAAAGAAAACAAATATGGATGGATAGAGATTTGGAGAAGTAGAAGATCGACTACCACATGATGGTAGATTTGCGGGTGATTCATATAGAAGGAGATCCGAGCATGAGAGAGCTTATCAAATTGGTTATCATAGTGGAGATCATGGCTTCATTGAGAGCTTCACTGAATACATTGATGTTTCAGATAACATGAAATTGGTAATGATGACATACCGATTTGTATCATGGTGGAAATGATTCGATAAGAAAGGGAAAAAGAGTATAAGGAAATCAATAAGATCCTGGTTAAGGATGAAAGCAATATCTTGGAAGAACTGGCCAAAAGGCAAATCTCGATTTAAGAAGTATAGTTATTTCAAGTTCATCAAGCAACCAGGGAGGAAGGTACAAGGACTTAACTCGTCCTCAACCTCTTCGTTATCCTGCATATTCATTGGAGCCTAAATCTTTTGAAAAGAAGGGAAAAACGATGAGGACATCTATTCTTGAAATAACTCGTGTTCAAGAAAACTATATTTTTAATCTTTTCTTTATTTATTAGACTTTTGTTCCTTGTTAGGTTAGGATTAGTTTTTAATATTTCATTATATTTATTTATTTCTTTATTAGATTAATATTCTTGTTTCTTTATTACTATTGTATTCCTATTCGAATTAGTACTGAAATTCTTTTGGAATATTTATTTTCTTTGTATGTATAACTTTCAATCTTCAAACAATCAAGAATATTGAGCTTCGAGATTTTTCTCAATTTAGGTTTATTAATCTTTAAGTTTTAGCTCGAAAACTTCTTAAAAAAATCTTATTTTCAAGTAAGTACCGCTTGCGAATTTCTTTAAGAAAACGTAATTTTCCGACAAGTTTTACTTGTGAATCTATTCCGTGTTGATTTAACATCAAAATCATCAACACTGCCTTCACTATCCTTATAATTTTATATACATAATGTTCAAAATAAATTGAGTTTGGAGGCGATGATCTCGAACCTGACTTTTATCCTAACAAATGTGGTATTCTAAATTCTAGAAATTCAATTTATCGAATGAGTTTAGTTGTAATATGACATAAGTGTTAGATTACATATGCCTTTTCATCAGAAATTATGCAAAACATAGACATCCTTTTTGAATATAATATTGTACATTAAATTCATTAATATGTAATGAAACTCTCGTATTTTTAATAGTCATAAGGATAAGATGTACTTAATTATTAATCATTTCTAAAAAAATCTTAGCACTTTAAATTCAATTTAATAAAATCAGATCCAGTTGTCTTTAATAAAAAAAAAAAGTACAAATTAGGCTTTAGAAGTCCTAAAACTGAACTGTGAAAGCAATTGATCGAATGAAATCAAATAAAGTTATATCAATGTTAATTTAGTCAAACTCATAAAGAATTCTTAAAATTATTAAACGAATAAACAAATACAACAATTGAAATGAATTGCTATCTTCCATCTGGAGTTCCATAAACTTTTATTTACATGAAACATATTGAATCATTTATCTAAACTTTGTTAATGGATTATTGTGCATACATGGCATGATTAATTTAGAGGTGTTCAATTAATTTATATTGTTAATTAGAAGAAAGAGAACAATACATTAGATGAAATTAATAATCAACTGATATTATTATGATAGAAGAAAAAAAGTATATACTCTCCATGGAAAAATATCAAGCGTGAGTTTCTAAAATTAAACTCCAAATTTATTCAAATGAAATTAATCCATAATTAGATTCACAACAACTTTTTTTTTTTTATCAAATTCTACTACAAATTTTTCATGGTTTAACATATATTTTCGTACGAGATGAATAATTTTGACTCTTTATATTAATTAATTAAGATATGTCTACGATTTATTCCATAACTTTTTCAGGATAACAATCTAGTAAAACTTGAAAATAAAGCATTTCGGGATAAAAAAAATGGAAAAACAATGCAAATGACCTAATAAAAATGAAACTATTACAAAATTTTCATTCTTAAGATAAATTTCAGAATTATCATCCTTTTTTACATTTTTTATTTATCTATCGCGAATCTTCATTCCTTTACATGTCGCATAAATTTCGTGTTTTTCATTATATTTCTCATTTATACCAAGCCGTATATTTTTTACATGCAATTTTAAAATACTTTGTGTGTTTCATTCTCTTCAAAACTATATCCATATTAATATAGTTTTCAAAATTTTCACTAGGTATACCATTTTCATACTTTGAATACAGTTTTTTTTCAAAATTTACGCAATTGTGCTTATATTAATACAGAAGAAAAATCTTTACCATACTTGAATGTAGACTCGAACTTGTAACTTTTGAAATTACAACTTCAAAACAATGTTCTTTTGAACTTCAATTCAATTTAGTTCAGTTGAGTTTAATTCAATTGAGTTAAATTAAATTAAGTTCAGTTATGTATAGTTATAAATTTACATTGAAATAATTACATTTCAATTAAGTATAATTTAGATAAATTAAATTCGGTTAAGTTAAATTCGGCTTTCAAAAAGTTCAAGAAAACATACTTTAAGTTACTTATACTTAAAGGAAATACTAATTGTATTTATTCAATGCATTGGCATATTAGTTACAGTTCACGGATACAATACACTCTAACCTTATCTATAATGTATAATTATTGATATAATTTAGAAGAAAAATAAAATACTTAATCTTTTATAAAAATAATAACATATGTAATTTTGAAGAAAATAAAATAAATTTTACTTATATGTGTTATAAAAGAAAAAATATTTATTTTTCCCATAAATTAAATTTTGTTGATGTTATGTAATGTAATGTGAAAAAATGGTCCATTTGGCCCAATCTAAATTCATTATCCTTATAAAACCCCAACCCCATCCAATTCCTCTTCAACTCTCTCCACTCTCCAAACCAAAAACCACCAAACTCACACCATTAAACCAATCCTTCTTTTTTTCACCGCCGATTCCGATTCTTCGCCGTGCATATGAGTATTCCGGTGAACTCCTCGTTTTCCTCATCGACATGCAATGTCCGTGCTTCCGATCCTACCCGTCACGCTTTCCACGAACAAACCCTTTAGCTGACACTTTACCTTTCTTTTGGAAACCTTCCATTTTTTGCGGTTCTTATGACTGTTGAGAAATTTTTCATATTTTTAACGGTTTGATTTCTAGTATAGAGGAGGCAATTTTGTTGTTTTTGTTTGAATTTGAATTTGATTTTGTGTTTTTTGGTTGAGGAGGTGAAGTGTATAAGAATTTGAGTTCTTATGGTTGTTTGTGGTTTTAAAAGTAGCATTGATTTTTGTTATTGTACTGAGAGAATCAGAAGTAAGATCCGTCATTGATTACTCACTCTGTAAGTTCTCAGAGTTTGTGCAGAATTATAAGAGCAATCAATCCTTTGTTTAATTTCTTCAATTCAAGGAGTTATTTCTCTCATCGTCTCGTTTTCCGATGAAGATCCAACCGATTGATGTTGATTGTCAAGCGGAGGTTCCGGTGCGGGCTGAGCCGGCGAAGCCGGTCCTGAAATCGCGCCTGAAAAGGCTTTTCGACCGGCAGTTCCCCAGCGTGTTGAGGATTTCTTCAGTTGAAAAACCTAATGTCGTCGAAGCTCAGTATGGGACTAAGGACGGCGGTGAGTTCGAGCCGAGCTCAGTCTGTTTGGATAAAATGGTACAGAATTACATTGAAGAGAGCAATGAGAAGCCGTTTCGCGGCCGGCATCGTTGCAATTGCTTTAACGGGAAAAATATCGATAGCTCTGATGATGAATTTGATGTGTTTGGCAGTGGTTTTGCGGAATCGATAAATTACGGTTCATCTGGTGACGCCTCCGATGTTCTTAAGGTAATTCTTTTAACTAATCGCATCCGATCAGTGCTAATTTCAACTTTTTCTCATCGATTTTAATTAATCGCTTCTTCCGGTCAATTACAGTCTTTGATTCCTTGCGCAACTGTTGCGGAGAGAAATCTTCTAGCTGATACTACGATGATTGTTGAGAAGAACAAGAATCACAAACAGAAGGACAGTTTGAGAAAGATTATAGCTGATGGATTATCATCTCTGGGATACGATTCCTCCATTTGCAAATCTAAATGGGATAAATCCCCTTCCCATCCAGCTGGTACATCTCTTTCTGTTCTTTTTCCGGTCAAGTATATTAAATTGAGAAGCAAAATTCTGAATTCTGTAGCTGATTTGTAAATCAGGCGAATATGAATACGTCGATGTGATTATCGAACGGGAGAGAATTCTAATCGATGTTGACTTCCGATCAGAATTCGAAATAGCTCGATCGACGGGAGTTTACAAAGCAATCCTTCAATCGCTGCCGTACATCTTCGTCGGAAAATCAGACCGGATCGGGCAAATTGTGAGCTTTGTTTCGGAGGCAGCGAAACAAAGCTTGAAGAAGAAAGGGATGCACTTTCCTCCATGGAGAAGAGCAGAGTACATGAGAGCTAAATGGCTGTCTTCATACACCAGGCAAAACGACGCTGCTTCACTCACCAAAACCGACGTAATTGAAACGGAAAACGATGATTTTGGAGAACTGGAGCTGATTTTTGGCGACATTTCGCCGGAATCGGGTTCTGTCTCGGAATCGCCGGCGGAAATCCCCGGCGATGGTAAAGTAAAAGTGGAATTGGACACGTGGCAGCCGCCAGCTTTGAAATCAAAGAGTGTAGATAGAAGAGCGAATATGGTGACCGGATTAGCTTCTCTTCTAAAAGAGAAATCTTAAAAAAAATTTTGATATTATTTTAATTTTAATTTTTAAAATATATAAATGATAATATATAACAAATAGTATAAGATCGGAAAATGTTTTTTTTTACCCTTTTTTTCCATTATAATTGCAGGGGCCTGTATGTAAGACTGTAACCAGCAGAGGTATTAGTAAGAACTAAGAAGAGACTCTACTCAAATAGTCAATGTAATAATTTTATTTTTTTTATAATAATTTGCTAATTCTGAACTATCAGGAATCCATCATTTTAATAACATAAATTGATTTTCGTAGTGCAGTAAATTAAGATAATTTCACTTTAGAATGAGAAAAATGGAAGATACTCAATATTTTCCTAAAAAAATAGTTAAAGATCAGAAACTTGTAGAACACTTCAGTGAGTTCTGTGTTTCAGAAGTTACATTCTTTTCTTGAGAAAAAAGTTTTTGGAGTTTACAAGGTATTCTTGCCCAAGTTTACAAACTACAAACAAAAATATGATAAAATGTTTTAAAATGGTTTGTTTTTTACTCTTTTATAATTGGCTTAGCTATAGATTACAGTGTTCTAACCGGATTTCCACTAGCTTTTCAAATTACCTTCCCAAAGATTTCATTATATGATTTAACAAATGATTTTATTTTTCAACAACTGAAAGCAACACGTACGACCACGAGTATTGAGCAATGTCCATCAATTCCATCCTTTCAGCTCAACATAATAGCAAAATTATGCTGAGTTTAATTTGGGCATTTCGGTCCTAGCCCGACTTAACAAAATTATGCTATGCATGAGCAGATTTATAACAAATTGCATTTTTATACACGATGATGAGTTGTGAATTTTTTAAAACAATTGATATGAGCTTGGTAGTGGAAGAGGGAACAGAAGAGGATTTGATTTTAGTTAAATAGTAATTTCTCATCTTTTTAGGTAAATTTACTTTTTGGCAGTTTAAGGGAAAAAAAAAGTGGAGTGAGGGTAGGAAGATGACGGCAGGGGTATCAAACGGCGTGAAGAAAAAAAAAACGTTTCATTTGGGTTTCATTAGGAGAGCGTGATATTCTGCTCTCTTTTTACGATTTTTGTAAAGCTTTTTGAATTTGGGTGCAATATTGAAATGTTATTTGATTTTGTTTTGAATTTGATGACCAAATTGGCTCTTTTACCTCAATTTTAACCTCGTGATTTCCTTCAATGCCTCCTTCTGCCACTTATTCATTTTTCTAGTAGCGGAAAAAACTCGTATGAAAAATTATAAATATATGTTATTAAGAAAATAAACGATAACAAGTTAACAATTTTTTAAATAAGATACTCAATATCAACCGAATTTTATTAGCTATTTCATCACAATTTCTTTAATTAGTGAGATGATAAGAAAATTCAAAATTAGGTATGATATTTGATTTACGAAAAAAATTATTCATTGCTACATTTTTTACCAATATATTTTATCAATGCGGTGAATTTTCTGCTTATTATTTTTCGTTGTTCATTTCTTTCATATTTATTTTTTAGAATGTAATTGTTGGAAGTTAAATATGCATGTGATATCGACGAGGGAATACAAATTATAAGGTACAAAGTATTAAACTAATAAGATGCTTTTGGAGGTTGGAGATTTTTACTTTTCACTCTGTTCCTTATGCACATTTGACCATCAATTTGGTCTACGTTTGTCGATCAATGCTCACTACATAACCTCATTAAAATTATGCCATTGCATTTACATACTAAATTTTAACTTTACTGATAACGCATGTTATTTTAGAGTGAAACTCAAATTATACTAAAAACATCAAGATCTAGGTAGGAAGCACATTAAGAACATGTTTAACAAAATTTTAAATACAAATGATTTAGTGATAATGTATGTAATTTTATATATTCATACACATAAACGTGATAAGTAACATATTCATATTAATACATTCAAATTCATATTTCAATCATGTAACTGTTTAATGAGCAACGAATGTTAAATCTTAATTATCCGGAAAATATTTTAAAATCAATGATGGTCATTTATGAAATATCTTACTTCATTGAATATAATAATAATCTCATAAAAAAAAATAAGGACATTTGAATTTCAAATATCCTAATTTATTTCTCTATATATGTATATATCAAAACTATATATTTTTTTTCTCCAATCAAATATATCAAAACTATAAACTAGCTAATAATTTTCTCTAGATAAGAATAATTTTGATATCTTGATACTTAACATATTTGAAAAGAAATGTCTCTAGAGAAGGGTTTGGTATTCCTTCTGCCATGGCACATAAAACCCCCTTTTTCAATTGAAAAATTAAACAAATGGTTTCTCTTTATTTGGGGAAATATTTGCCCACAATAATTGAGGTGGTAGGGTATACTTTGAAGCAATTGAACATAAATTGAATTAATAAATATGTAATATATGATTTGGATTGATAAAGAAGTGGGTAGGGTCAGTTGGAAAAATATAATTATGTTTTGAGTGAAAGAACCGGACGGTAGGGCCAATTTTTTCTATTCAGAGAAAAATAAAAATGGCAAAATTTACCATATGTTACTTCATATCATTTTATTTATGTGCTTAAAATAAAAAGGATTAAAAAAATACAATATATCAGATCGGTTAATACATTTGGAATTTTACGTTGTTTGATTATGAATAAAAATTACTTTTTAAATTGATTAACTCACTCACACCAAAACTAAACTTGAAATTTTTTCATGTTATATACAATCATTTACATAGTACTAAAATTAAGTACAATGCCGAGGTCAATTCTAATGTTAAAACACTGATGATTCGTATTATTAGGACTCGAGGGTGTATATTTCTTGGCTGAAACTTATTTCTTAGATAAAAAATTGACAAAGTATTTTTTGGAGTTATATATAATTTTTACAATATCAATGTATCTTTTATACAAAAGAATATATTCTGGATGTTGGACAATATCAATATCATTGGTTCTTTGATAAGAAGCCCTTGGTAGTTAGATCTTGACAAGAAATTTTTTGATGTTTGAATGCTGTAATATTTGTGCCGGGTTAAAGACTTCTTGTCAAATACTAGAATGAGAATTCCCTCAGCTTGATTTGCAGTCTGGCTGGTGTTCCTTTAATGATTGATAGAGTTACGAAGGAGCATGCATGGCTAAATTTTGCTCGTGTCGTAATTGAGCTTGAAATTAGTTCTAGTTTGGTGGAGTATATTCAATTTGTCAATGAATATGATCAGGTAATGGGTTAGAAAGTGGAGTATAATTAGCCCCCTACCAATGTAGAAGTTGTTCTGGTTGGGACATACTGATATTTTGTGTAAGAAGAAGAAGAATCTGGTTTGGAAACTATGAGCGGACGATGTTCTACCCGTGCGGTCGTCGCGAGACGCCGGCCCCGTGAGATGCGGCTGGGGGTTTTCCCGATTGGGAAAAGATTTTTTTTAAGTTTAAAGAAAGAAACTTGTTCATGTCACAAGTTTAATAGACTCGAGATCAGAACTTCTAGCCTATGGTACTCAGAGTCGCCACCCGGATCAGCTCTTCCTGGAAAATTTGGTACAGCTTAGATTCGTTAAACCTAAGCGATACCATAGTTCAGAGATTCGGGTCCGGGATGAGTTACTTACTTCGTCGTTATTTGAGTTAACATTATTCCCATTCAGAAACCACACTTACGATATTTCAATTCAATCTAGATGTTTTCGGCTTATGTTTTTTTGTTATTTAGCGTCCATGCAGAAAGCGGTAAATAAAGTTCGAGAAAGTAAATACGTAGGAAAGTAAATGCGCATAATCTATGGGATTAATTACATCTTGGGATTAGGGATTTACAAATTGCCTAAATACATCGATATCTAACACATGTTACATTTGATAAATGCGATACTCGAAGGAAATTAAACCCTAACATACATTTATCTTAAATTACCTGCATCCATAAAGGTTAACACATGGGATATTCCACAATACAGATATGTACCAAGGGTACCATATATGCTTGATTTGGATTTTGGCAAGACCCGTGCGGTCGAGGTAAAGACACTGGAGATTTCGAAGTTCTTTTTATATAAAATGGTTCATTTTTTATTTTCAACTATGTTGGTTGTTTTTATTAGTGAAAATGTCACATGTTATATTTTTGGGTCGGTTATCCGGGAACTTGAGTTCCCTTCGTGGGGGGGGGGGGGGGGGGGTGTGACCTAAAACAATATTTAGAAACATAAATCTAGGCCAAACATGCATAACATAACCATTGTTTGGGTTAACAACAGAAACGATATCATCCATATCGTTACCGACTTCCCTATGAAGGGCGATATCGATATGGATGGCCCAAAGCGTTTCCGTTGCTACTCCAAACCTTAATCAACATATTAATACATTAATAAATCATATATAACTCCTAAATAATTACAATTTATAAGCTTCGTACCCCCAATGATGCATTTTCAAACTCAGAAGGGTCTTAGTGGGTTGTTCTAGGCTTAAACGATTTTAAACGGAGCAAAACGAAGGGAAATTAGATTCTGCAAAAGGCCATGTCGTTAACGACATCGAAATTCCAGACCTGTAGATACACACAAAAACAGCAGAAATAGGAAAAAAGAAAATCCGAAACTTCAAATGATCATAACTTTTGCTATACTTAACTGATTTAGATGATCTTTATCATTCCGAAAATCTCAAGATGTGTAGAATATGTTTATGTAAACAAAATACTCAAAAAGATTTTAAATCATACTGAAATTCTAAGAAAATAGTTTGGTGAGCGAGTGAAAATAATCGAAAAGAAAATGAAACTTCAAAAAGGAAAGTATATAAATGTAGGCACAAACTCTAGGAACTCAGAGGCTTACCCTGTAGTCATGAATCCACTTTCTTTAAGGTCTAGAAAGTCCTCTGGGAAGCTCTCCTTGTTTTTTTTGTTGGATTTGGTTGTTGGTTGGAGATTTATCGAAAATCTTTGGAAGAGATCTATTCCTTACCAAAGTAGATGTTTCAGAAGGTGTAGTAACCTTCAAATGAGTGGTAACGATGTTGTAGACTCTCCATTCAAGTCTAACCTCAAACATTTCCTAAGTGATCTCTAAACCTCAAGTTTTCTTGAATGATCTCTAAACCTCAAGCTTTACTTAAAAGATGAACTAAACCTCAAATTTGCTTAAGAGATGAACATGTAGATCTTTATAATCCAATTTCTACCCTTTTCATGAGCTTAATCTAACTAACTCGAAATCCCAAGTGTTAGTGATCAAAATTTGGTGTTTTGCTCAAGAACACTCAAGAACACATGAGGAAATGCTCCCTAATGCTCTCCAAATCTTTTTCTCTCTTTCTTGCCAATCTTTTCGATAGAAATTCAATCCCCCCCATTCTAAAATTCCATCTCTATCTTTATGGAGCTGTCTTTAATCTAAAGTCAACTCCTTTTTAGCCTTAGGCCATCCTTTTAGCCTTAGAAGCCATGCTTTTAGCCTTTGCTTTTTAGCTTTAATCGTTTGATCCGTGTGAAGGAGTGTGTGAGAGATCATATGTAAGATGAATAAGAATGTGTTTCAGTCAAAATGTTCGAGCATGTGGGTTGATATGGGCTTTTGGACTGAAAATTTCAGAAAGTGCAATTTTGGTTCTACTGCAACTAATCTTGTTCGCCGGCCGGGCCCGGCCCGAGCCCGCTTCAACAGGCCAGGCTTGGACACTTATTTTTTTCAAAAACCCGGCTCGAGTGTGTGAGAGATCCTATGTAAGATGGATAAGATTGTGTTTCAGTCAAAATGTCCGAGCATGTGGAGGGATATGGGCTTGTGGACTGAAAATTTCAGAAAGTGCAATTTTGATTCTAGTACAACCAGACCTGTTCGTGGGCCGGGCGCGGCCTGAGCCCGCTTCAACAGGCCGGGCTTGGACATTTATTTTTTCAAAAACCATGCCCGAGCCCGTCAAAGCCCGAAATTTTATGGTCGGGTTTAGTTTTTATATAAATACCCAAGCCTGGCCTGAACCCGACCCAACGAATAAATTTATTTATTTTATTATATATTTATACATTAAATTTATAACTGTTTTAAAATTTTATATTTTATACTATTAATTTTATATACTTGATTGTAATAAATTCTATCAAATATTAAAGATTTTAAGTAACAATGCGATTATGTTTAAAATTTAAGTATATTTTGATTTTTTTTATTTTTTTCTATTTATTTTAATAAAAATGTTTATAAGAAAAAAATATTCGCAGGCCCGGGCCGGGCTTGGGAATTACCTTATAAACCCGGCCCAAGCCCAGTCCGAGCTCGAAATTCTAAAGTATGAGCTTGGGCCAGGCTTGGGTTAGTATTTTTATTAAAAAAACCCGCTAAACAACATGGGGCCATCAGGCTGGGTTTTTTTCATTTGGATTGGGTTTTAAGAAAGGGAAAGGCTCAAAGAAACAAATCATATTTTCTCCAGACGATTTCAGGACCCTGCAAGAAAGCTAACAGAGGGAGAAAATTACAGCTTCATCATTGAACTCGCGAGTCGGGAGCGAAATCACGTGCTCATAGAAACCTAAAGCTAAGGAGACTCCACAAGAGGTCCCCGCTATTACTGATCCTCCAATGGAAAATGCTTCTGTCCCTACTCCTGTTTTTCCTGTTGACTCCAATCTTGTTTTGCCTTACTGAGATGAATACACCTAAGGTTGTGTTGATTTTCAATGATGATGAGGGACGGATAACTCCAAAACATTGCAGAAAGAAGAATTTTGAGTCTCATATAGCCTCTAGTATGAACTCTAATTTTGAGAAACACATTTTAACTTCTCTTGCATTTAATGAGTTTTCTTCTAATCTGGAACTCTAGGCGACTGAATAACAAGGATAAATAGAGAGTTATCAAGGCACTCTATGTTAGTAATAAGGTAGAGATGTGTGCTTTACTTGAAACCAAACTCAATAAAAATTCTATTGAAGTTTTTGTTAAAAAGTTCTTATTAGGTTGTGATTATTTTCTTAGTCTTGTTGCTCATGATGGTGGTAGGATTCTTTTTCTGTAGGAATATGACTTGTTTGTTGTGAGAGTTTTGTTTACCTACGCGTAACTTGTTCACTATGAAGTTTAATTTTTGGAATTAGCTCTCTGTACTTCTCTTGTTTATAGATTGCACTATATTGGTGATAGAAATCGCTTGTGGGATCACCTGAATTCTTGTATGAATTCCTCCTTGCCCTGGATTGTGGGTGGGGACTTTAGCACCGTTTTTTTCACATATGATAAAATTGGTGAAAAATTTGTTGAAGTAATCGATACTACAGATGGTGATTTGTGACGAGATCATTCTTTTTTAGAAGAGCTTAAATGCACGAGGCCTCGCTTTTCCTGGTCTAATAGGCGGTTGGGAACTGACAGGATCTGCTCAAAATTAGATTGGGTGTATTGTAATGAGAGTTGGGGAGATTCTTTTAGAGACAATATTATTTCCTATTACAATGACCCCCACTCTGACCATAGTTTCATGCTTATAAACTGTAATGATGCTCATATCTCGGGGCCTAAACCTTTCAGATTTTCAAAATGTGTAGTGATCACTCTCCTTATAATAATTTAGTAATTGAATTTTGGAATTCTAATGTTTCTGGCTTCTCTTTCATTATTCTTGTGAAGAAACTTGCTCACTTGCAGAGCAAGCTGAAGGTGTTTAATAAAAACTTGTCTGGAGATATTGAAATCTTAACCATGATATGTTGTAGAATGTTTTCAAGATTTAGCGAGGTGAATTTACTTGATTTCGATCTTTTGTTACAGGAAAAGGAGGCTTTGTCCAAGTTTGCTAAAGTCAGTATTGCTTATAAAAAGTTCTTGCACAAAAAAAGCAAATTTACTTGGTTTAAGCTAGGGGACGATGACATTGGTTTCTTCCATGCATCAATCAAAAGTAAAAGCATCCATAATAGGAATATGTCCTTTGTTAAAACTGGAGTGAGATTTGATGACCATAACTCTGTTGTGAATCACTTTTTATCTCATTTTTGTTCTATTATGAGCTCTAATAATGTGACTTCCCATTATAAAGAATTTATTTCTATGGATAAATGTGTCTCTATTGAAAATCAATTAGCCCTTATTTCTCCTTTAATTACACGAAAAAGTCAGAGATGCTATTTTTAACATTAGTAGTTCCAAGAGTCCAGGTTTGGATGAGTTTGGCTCAGGTTTCTTTAAAGCCTCTTAGAAAATTGTGGAGAAGGATGTCATTGCAACCTTAACGCTTTTTTCTCTACTAGGAATTTACCTAAAGCTTTTGCTTCCACCCTTTTGGTGTTAATTACTAAGGTAAACAACCCTAATTGATGCTGATTATAAACCTATTGTGTGTTGTAGCACTTTCTATATATGCATCTCTAAAATGTTGTGTGATAGATTGAAAAATATATTGCATGATCTCATTGATAATAATTAGGGTGCCTTCACTTAAGGCAAAATGCTTACCCACAATGTCTTGATTTTGCAGGATGTGTTGAGATTGTATGGGAGGACTAATTCTTCCCCTCGCTGTTTGTTGAAGTTGAATTTAAGTAAAACATATGATACCGTTTCCTGGTCTTTTATGTTTGATTTACTTTATGCACTTGGTTTCCCTACCAAATTTTTCAATTGGATTAGATCATGTCTTTGTTTTGCTCACTATGTGTTCCTTCTGGATGGATGCATTCAAGGTGATTTCTCTAGTAGGAAAGAACTTGAACAAGGAGATTCCCTGTCTCCCCTCCTCTTTGTGATTATCATAGACTACTTAACCAATATTCTGAAATAGTATTAGGGGTAAAAGTTTCATCTGAGTTGCAAGAAGTTAGGACTCACTTCCCTTTGTTTTGCTAATGACATTATTTTGTTATGCAAAGCTAGTAAATCCACTGCGGAACGTTTGTTGTCTTATTTTGATAAATTTTTCAAGTCCATTAGTTTTTGCTTTAATAAACCTATATCTTCAATGTACATCTATGGGTTTGTTGACAAAGTCAAGCGTAATTTGATTGACGTAGTTGGAATTCCGGAAGGTTTTTTCCCTTTGAAGTATCTCGGGGTCTCGTTAAAGCCAACTAAACGGATTTCTCAGATATCGATCACATTGGAGACTGTAGCTAGTATTGGAAAAAACTTTTGAGGCTCAGGGTTGTAGAGAGTCCATGAACCTCATAGAGTGTTGGGTTTGATAGTTTAAGTGAGCATACAAGTGGAGTTGAGCACATTTACCACAAAACCAATTGGCTTCTATTGTTGCCCAACCTATTCCACATATATACCACTCTTAATATTTGTTTATTTTCGATGTGGGAGAACTCAACATCTTTAATTACACTCCCCTTCAAATGCAACTGGATCTGGACCTGTCGTCACTTGCCAAATATTCCTTAGCATATCTTCTTGAAGGCTCAAGCTCAACAACGGAAACCTACCAGGATTTTAAACTCGAACCCAGGATCTTCTGGCTGTCATACCTTCTTCTCGCTCGGATACCATGTAAAGAATCCATAAGCCTCGGAGAGTGTTGAATTTGATAGTTGAGTGAGTATACAAGTGGGGTTGAACCCATCTAATACAAAACCAATTGGCATATGTTAAGACGCAATCTGCTCCACTTATATATCATTCTTGACATTTGTTTATTTCCGATGTGAGATAACCCAACATCTCCAGCAACGGACACTCATTGGCAAGTTCAGGCCATCTCAATGTTACTCTGTTCAAAGCAGTTTGGTGTCCTGCTGCGTTTCCCAAACACATGTTCATCATTTGGTTAGCAGTCCATCAAAAGCTCCTCACCAGGGATTATTTGAGTAGATGCCTGTCTGTGGTTCGGATGAAGAGAACCATTCTCACTTTTTTCTTTCAGTGTCAATTTTCTAAGCAGCTGGTTTCTAAAGTGTTTGACTGGTTCAAAGGCTTCTAATTTTGTTCATACAATGTGGATAAATAGGAACACTGCATTTTTTCTAATTATTGCTTATCTGTTGATTTCTGTGTTAACCAGATTAAGTGGGTGATTAAGCTTAAAGTTAGTTTGTTTAGCAAGAGGATTGGTTCTAGCTCTGATTTATACAATAGATTGATTGTATAGGTTTTCGTTTTTTCGCCTGTTTTCTAAGGCTCCTTGTAAAGTTGTTTGTAAGTTGCTTGTTCTTGTTCTTAATAGAGCTCCTTTTTCATCAAATGATATTAAGAATATTAATGATGGAAAAGAACTCATCACCTACTCTACTCTCTTTCTTTGTGATTGAGATATGCAAATGTAATATAAGATTCCTTCTTATGTGTAAATATCTCATCAAAATCACACCATCCATCATATCTAATTTTACTCACGCAAACAAAAATAAATAAATTTGATAATTTAATACACTTTGAATAATTATAATACACCGTTAAATCTAGTATATTGTTGCACTATCTGCAATTCTTTTTATATACTTGATTTAATACAGGTTTGGGTTCAAAGTAGATTAATTCGGAACTTTTATATCTCATCATAATCGTTTCATTGATAAAATAGTAAAGACTATATTTGTATGAAAATATTTGATAGGGTTTATTATATTCTTAAATTCATAAACAAAATTTGATTATGGATTGAATAATTATATGCTAACCTGTACAAGTTAAAACTTATTTATGGCAAGTCATATACTAGAAATATTGCTTTTTTAGGTGCTAGAAAATAAAACATGTATTCATTTTTTTCTTTAATTTTTAAGTCCTCAAATGGGAGCATTATTATTGAAATTTTTAGTCGTTCAGTTTCGGAAATCTAGCGAACATTATCAATCTAATTAAAACGTTTTACTTTTTTCTCAACTTTTATCTATTTTTAAATGTTTTCGTTTATTAATGTGAATAGTTTTTATTACTATCAGTTTTTTTTTCCACAAAAAACTTAAAGGTGATAATGTAAACATTTTTGAAGAAGTTTACAAAAACCCACCAAGTGAAAAAAAAATAGAAAGAAAAGGTAAAAAATTCTGAAAAAAGTAAAACTTCTTTAAAAGGAACACAATAAGTGTATTAATATAAGAAAAATTCCAAAAATGATTTAACATGTCTTGCTTACAATATAGTGTATAATATAATTTCTAAATTTTCTTCTTTATTCAAAGCACTTAACCATTATTATTTTTTATGGCATTATGGAACCATTTTTTGTTACTTCTGGTGTGGTCCATTTTATGGCCCACTTTTTCTTTCCCTTATCTCTTATGCTTATTACTTTTCAAATTAATACTATTTTCTTTTTACATATATAAATTAATATTATTTTCTTGAATGCACTAATTCTCAAAACAACTATAAGATTCCCCGTCATTGCAATATACCATCATTATTCAAATTTCATATCTTCTTTATTTTATTACCTTTTTTTCCTTCATTTGAACTTTTCAATACATTTTTTATAATTATTTTAATTATATCAAATTCTCATAATTAATAAAGATATGTAATGAATATAATTCTTTACAAATTATAATATAATGTATTATTGAATAAGATTTTTCATAGCATTGTATCTAGGGTAAATTTTTAAAAAATAACATGTAATTTCTCTTATTTGCAAAACGAGGTTTTAAGGAATTTATTTTTGTAAAAAAAATCTGCGATTTCAAAAAATTTGTAAATACAGGATTCTCAATAATAAATTACGTCACAAAAATGTGCAACGTTGTTTGTTTTTATCTGAATTTTTGCGGGATAGTTCATAAATATACAATACACATCATTGATAAATTTTGTAAATTTCTGAGATATGATGCGCCTATTGATAAGAAGAAATTGAAGTTCAACTCATCATTGAGAGCTATTTTGCAGCCCTCTACCTCTCGGCCTAGTAATCGCTGGTTTCGATCTTCAAAGAGCTCAATAGTTGGAGAGGGGGAGAGTGGGCTGTCATCAAAGAAAGTTGAGGTTGGAACTGTAGATCATGATGGCGAGAATAGTGGCAAGGATGGTGGTGTGAATCAGAATGTGGGGGCTAGCCTGGTGGTGGGCTCTACGTGCAAGCGTAAAACTGACACTAGCAGTCGCACAACTAAGGCAGTGTACCTATCGTTGACAAGTTATAGTTCTGGTTTTGTCCAGGTTATCGATTCTCAGGAAAATGTAACAAACTACCAGGCTACTCGGGATTGGTCTATGTTTGAG
This sequence comes from Euphorbia schlechtendalii, assembly GCA_949673415.1. Taxonomy (NCBI): domain Eukaryota; kingdom Viridiplantae; phylum Streptophyta; class Magnoliopsida; order Malpighiales; family Euphorbiaceae; genus Euphorbia; species Euphorbia schlechtendalii. Next base: position 128 of record CATIWQ010338879.1, on the reverse strand, counting down.
CGGATAGATAAAGGTTTCGAAAATTAAACTAATCCTAATCTAATGATCAATCAATCAATCAATCTGTTATGTTCTTTGGATTCTTGACCTAAACGGCGGTTCTAACTCGATTAAGGATGATAATGGGG
>CATIWQ010338772.1:0-67724 GCA_949673415.1 Euphorbia schlechtendalii | reverse complement strand
TTTTGGGAAATTTCGGTGCTATGAGGCAAACTAGTGTTACAGGGGAGACTTCATTATTTTGATTTTTAATAGGATATTTTGTTTATTGCGTCTAGTTTATAAAGCCAATGTCTAATCAAAATGTGGTCTGTATTCTAGTATATATGACTGTACAATCCTCGTATTTATCCTTTCCAGCTTATTCCAGGGCAAAATATATAGAAAATAATAAAAATAGGTATTTAATAAAAAAAACTATTATAACTGTAGACCTGTTCGAGAGCTTGGCCCGAGCTCGTTTTAATTGACCGGGTTTGAACACTCATTTTTTAAAAAAGCCCGGCCCGAGCCCGAGCTTGTCAAAATCTGAAAATTTATGGGTCGGGTTTGATTTTTATTTAAATACCCGAGCCAGACCTGACGAATAATTTTATTTATTTATTATATATTTATACATTAAATTTATAATTATTTTAAAATTTTATATTTTGTATTATTAAATTTTTATACTTGATTACAATAAATGTTACAAAATATTAAAGATTTTAAGTAAACAATGCAATTATATTTAAAATTTTAACATATTTTAACTTTTTTGTATATTTTTTCTATTAATTTAATAAAAAAATTTATAACAAAAAAAATATTCATGGGCTTGGACCGGGCTTCGGAATGAACTTGTTAGCCCGACCCAAGCCCGAAATTTTTAAAGTACGAGTTTGGGTTAACGTTTTTTTGTAAAAAGCTCACCAAGTCCGACCCAAACGCTGCCTGCCCGACGAACATATCTATATAACTGTAATAAATTTTTTAAATATATCAATTAATCAATATTCAATTAATATTTACTTTCATCGTAACATAAACTAAAAAGCTAAAATAATTATTTTGGACCCTTTCGACGTTATTGATTTACTGGTCATGGGCGGTCGTACTCGAGCAACCATCGGTAAAGTTGATGATGATGGAGAGAATCCATTCGGGATATCAGCAAAGTTGCGTCCAGCCCGTGTGCTCTATGGAAAACCTATTCAAGCTTCATTTTCAAACAATTATTCTCCTCTAGCCAGGGGAAATTATATCAAGGATCAAGAGTTCAAAAGACCGGATCCTTGCATGCCTCATGTATCCCAAAAATAATATAATAATAAAAAAGCAAAAACATAAATTCATTTTTCGGATAAATGGCAGGCATGCAAGGATCCTGTCCTTTGGATCGTTAATATAATTTCCCTTGCCCCAGAGATAGATGCTAATTCTACTGCAGAAGATAGACAGACGATATATATAGGCTTATAGCTTCCAAAATAATTATGCATAACAGAAACTCGAAGTTTCATTTCTAACCATTTCTAACACCGCACCACTCAAATATATGCTATATATATGAGAATGCAACGTCTGAGTGCTTGCGCTAACCCATATAGTTTGCAGGTTAGAATGAGCGTTCAAGGTTTAGCATTCTTCGCTGTTTCATGAATGAGCAGATGAGATATATGCATTTGAATGCCAGAAGCCATGAGAATTGAGAAGCAAACTTTATAGTCTTGGTTATGAGGCAGTGTTTGGATGGAGCAACAAAAGATAGAAAGAACAAGAACATGTAATAAACAATTGAACCAAATATTCAAGAGAAGAAGAAAATACAGATAGGGAAGAAAATGAAGATATATACTTCAACAGAAAAACACCTAACTGCAATTTACTCTTTACAACCTACGGGCACTAGACTTTGGGTGCAAAAACATATCTTATATCATAAATACTACTATCAATTAATCGTCCTGATGTGATATTACTTGGATGAATCTGAAGTCGTGAATAGATTAAAACTATTTTGACGGTTCCATCAAATTTTCAATAATCGAATAATATCATAATGTTTAAACAAGAACTTTGAATGCGAAATACTGAGATTTTTCCGAACCAAAACAGTATAATCAATTTCAGATATTTATATATGTCCAAGGGATTCATGTCTTTTGGAAGACATGAAGTTTCTGAATTATACAAGTTTTGAAAATACTATAACTTTTTCGGGTAAAATGCATGTTTTTGGTCCAAAACATGACTTTTCAGGGGGTAATAACATTATATAATACTAAATCGCAAACTCTTATAATGCTTATCATCCGAATTTGCGTATCATGAACGTCATACCAAATCTCAAACTCGTAAAATATGAATTATACTAATTTTCGTTTTCAATTTTTTTGGTCGAAAGTATATCGACTTGGATATTGTTTTAAAGATAAAAATGAAACGAATAAAATAATATAAAGAATCATAGACTCCTATAACGAACATCATACCAAATCGTAAACTCGTGCAATTTGGTATGATGTTTATTATATCACCCGAAAAAAATCACATACAAAGAAATCCAGTATAATGAACATTGTACCAAAATGCAAACTCATATAATATGAATTATAACAATTTTAGCTTTCAATTTTTTTATCGAAAGTGTATTGAGTTGGATCTTGTTTTTCAAAAAGATAAAAATGAAATAAATAAAATATTTTAAATAATCGTTTCGAACAAATTAACGGTTTTCAAAAATATGATAATTTTAAGCTAAAAAATTCAAATTAATTATGAGAGAAAATGTCGTTGTTGATAAGGCTGTTATTCACGTATGAGTTAGAATTGGAAAATATAATAAGATAAAATTCTTAATAAATGCTATTTTGAAAAAAAATTATAATTAACTCTAATTAGTTAGCGTTCTTACAAATCCTAAATAAAGTCTTATGAAATTCGAAGAAATATAGTCTTCTAATATTAAAATCAATTTGACTAATAACCATTAATAGAAAAAAATTTGTTTTTAAAACCATTTAAAAGGTCTAAGAAATTCGATTTGAATAACAATTGTTTCTCACATCGGTTGTCAACATTCTTCTGTTCTCAACTCATTCTGAACCTATCCGAAAAAGGTAAATTGAGGGTAGTACCAATTTATTCTCATTTAATTTTTTTTATTTATATTTTCTAAAATGTCATGTTTTAGAAAATATTCTCGATTACAATAATGCCACAAGCTAGCATTTTCAATAATGCTTTTATCAACACTAACATCGTTATTATCAATTGTATTACATGCATGATGTGGTTAGAACTCAGTCTCAGAACAAGTTTTCCAAGAGAGTTTTGATGATAGCCAAATTATGTGAAGTTACTGGAAGCCAAGTGTTTCATAAGCCATCATTAGCTTCGGAAAAGCCAAAGTGATTTAGAAAATACTATTTTTTAATAAACTGCTTCAGATTATGAATACGTTTCGGAAGAAATAACTTCGAAATCAAATACTCGTATCAAAGAAAAAAAATTATCATTTTTGTGGCAAGTTTGGGAAGAAATAACTTTGGAATCAAAGTATCAGTTTCGAAACCTCAAGGGTGTGGTCTAGTGATAGGATTAGTCCATCCTTAAATATCCACCAAGTATCAAACACTGAAGAAGTGTATGAAGAAACCTTAAATCTTGGGGTCAATCATCTTGCGCTTCGAGTCACCTTTAAATTGGCGATAAAAAATTAATCTTGATGAGGACATGACTTAAAGGTGCCGCTCATAGTTGGGACCCATCCAGGAGCACCTCATAGTGAAAATAAAACCAAGTTTCGACCAATTGAGTGTAACTCAATTGATACCCCTCTTAAAGTGGAGGTGGGAAGTGCTGGTTTCGATACTCAACCTCTTCCAAAATCCATATTCTTTAAAAAAAATCAAGTATAAGGAAGAAATAACTATGCAATGAAAGAAATAGCTTGTCATTTGTTGAGGTAATGCATTCTAGTTTTTTACCAAAGAAAATATCGTAAGCAAACATCAATTTCCATTTTTCAATTTTCCTTCAAATTTTTTCTAAATAGATCTAATCTTCGATAACCAAACAACCCCTATGTAAACTTCAAAAACATGCTTTTTGTTACTCGTTTTTGTTAACTTTTGAAACTATAAGCATCATTTTGCAAAAAAATAATCCAGAATGACCTTTTGCAAAACGATCAAATCACGAGACATGTTTTTTGAATTTATCTTAATTATTACACTATAAAATAGTTCATTAAAAATACAAATATATTTTTAATGTTTCAATAATTCATGAATTTTTTAGGTTGAGGATGTCAGGTTTATTTTTAACACTCTCCATTCCCCTCGAGTTGATGCTCCATTTTAGCCTTTTGAAGCTTTTGGTACTTATTCTGTCAGGAGTGCTTATCGGAACCTATCTTGTTCTCGAGGTTCCCATTTACCTATTATCAGTTTACCTTGGAATAATCTTTGGAAATTAAATGCTGTCAAAGATTCGAGTTTTCATTTGGTGAATTTTTAAATAATGTTTTACCGGTGAGGTTGGGATGTGTTCAAAAGTCAGTTGTAGATGATGGGTATTGCCAGTTGTGTTTCTTGGGATGGCAATCATTTATTTATGCATTGTAATTTTGCAAAGAATGTTTATCATTTATTTGATTGCAATGTGCAGATGCAGCCTAGTTATGGGATTGCCGATCATATTTGTCGTTGGCTTCAACATGCCTCTGTGGTTCATTTGCAGCGGTTGGTCGCGTTACTTTGGTCTATTTTGAATGCTCGAAACAAGCTTTTTGGAGCAGGATTTAGTCTCAACCGGGTGCGGTCCTTCACTTTGCGTTGCTTTGTTACATGGAACTTGGCTTCTACAACTTCTCCGTCATTGGTTGCTGCTGCTCAACCAAGTTCGAGTCATCCGGTGCTCCCAAGGTCAGACTGCCAGTCAGATTTGTCGGATATGCGTTGGTCTCCTCCGCCGGTTCCTTATCTCAAATGTAACAAGGATGTCACTATTTTCCGTGATGGGATGAGGTTTGTTTTGGAGCAGAAATTCGTAATTCCTAGGGGTCTTTTGCGACGGATATTCAGGCTCTCTTCCAGCTCGTATCTCTAGTGCTGAAGCTGAAGCAATCTCAGTTCGTGAAACATTTTCTTGGATTAAAGATCTTCAATTTACCCATATTATCTTGGAAATGGATAACAAAGTTCTTTTTGATGAATTATTGTCTCGTGATGGCGGTTTTTCTTAATTTTCGGTTGTGGTTAAGGATATTAAATCCTTAGCCCGGACTTTTAATTCTTGTTTGTTTAGTTTCTTGATGTTTGGCACTTTTTAGCATGAACGATTGTTTTAGAATCAATGTTAGTGGAATGATATGATACCCCTCCTGGTTATATTTATCACTTGCTGAAATTAATTAAAAAAATATTATAAATTACTTATTTTTTAAGTACATCAAAACACATTATTTTTAAATTTTAGACTCGAAAATATATATTGTTTTTACAAAGTAAGCTAATTTTTATCTTCATTGTCAACGTTATTATATCGGCATTTGGAAAATTTCAGCCTTAAGTAATACTAATACTATATAGCCGCGGCTTGGGCAAGCTTAGGCCGAGAAATTTAACAGATGGCGAAATACTAATCCCAAAATTGTCCTTCCATTAGCTTCCCAAGTCTCTCATCGGTTCTGTTGCTCTCTCTGCAACTCTCACAACCCTAGCTCTTCTCTGATTATTGCTCACGTTCAACCTTTTTTGCCCTCTCTCTGATTTGGCTGAGGTTTCATAGCTTAAACACTCGTTGCTCAGAAATTGTTCATGTATGAGGTTCAATGGCCTCATGTTGATATATCGGTATTTGTTTTCTGAATTCCTGTTTATATTCTCGTTTTTGTTCCGATTTTCCTTATATCTGTGTTGTATGTCGGTTGTATTTATTCTGATCTGCGTGTGTTTAGGTTAATATCAAATTACTTGGCTCGAAGGTCGATTATAAGAATTTATAGTTCAGATCCAGCTAATTGAGGTAATGGTTTTTTAAGTTAGAGCTGTTTTCTCTTTTCGGGGTTAGATATGGAGATAGGCATATATTATCGTTTGATATTATCTTTGGAGAACGTTAATGAGCAGCATTTACTGATAATCGACCAAATTATACTATAAAAACCTTATCGTAATCAACAAGCATTAAATGGAAACTTTATAAATATTAAACAAGACATGTGAACATATTTTCTGTTTGAAATATGCTTGTTTCTGTTAAAATTGTACTTGGATTCATGATGCTTTATTTCTCCACTATTGTTGGTATTCAATTCAATTGCTGAATTGGATTGCATGCGGATCTATTCATTTTGTTGCTATGAAAAGTTTAACCATTGTTATAGGTGTTCTGTTTTGGTTCTGTTAAGTGACAATTTACCATCCCTTTTTCCTCTGTTAATTTAATGCTTGTTTGCTCTGTAACTGTTTATTCTGAGTTCTTTTTATATGTGTATTCATCTTAAAAATATTTTCATGCGTTATATTTGGGCCTGAAAGTAGCGTATACAATATACTCGTTCAAGGCCCATTTCATGAAGCTCATGCTCGCGGACAGTGGTGAATTTGGACATCTGGTCTAACTTTTTTCTATCTTGCACAATTGGAATTTCAACAGGCACGTTCAGGGATCTGAGGAGTCACTAAACATTTTCGCTTGCAAGTTTATTTTCCAGGTAATTTGCTTTCTTTTTCTTTGCTCATTTTAGCCAGTGCATCATTTCTGTTTGTGGAATTTAAGCCTCGAAAAATGATGAATGTTGTTTAAAGACAAACAAATATAGTTTACGTTTGTTTGCTGATTACTCCTTTTTTAATTGTTTTATGATCTGAAAACTTATTCTTAATAGATGGGATCGTAAAAAATTAAAATAGAAGTTTATGCTTACTTCCTTTCTTTGGGGCTGCGAGAGAAAATTTCATTACTCTGCTTGCATTTAATTTTACTCATTGGAATTATTCTATAGGAGTGGGTTCTATTCTTTCTTAATTGAAGTTCGTGAGATCCTTTATTCTACTCATTGTCATAGGCTCATAGCTTCTCAGAACCTCCTGGTGCGTAAATTCATATGACCAAATAATTGTATTTAATTTTCCAAGCAATGTAATTTGATATGTTATATTAGCCATTAAGTGTTTGACAAAAATTGATACTTGTTTTGGTCTATGAAAAGATGAATATGCTAGGTTTTATGAACTCATGAGTATTGTGAAATAACAATGTATCAGTGTTGTTAAAAGTGCTAGGCATAGTTGTCTAAGGCGAAAGACTCAATAGGGGGTGAGAAGCGCCCGAAGGCGAGGCGCTCGCCTGACGTACGCAATTATTTATTTATGTATATTGCCTTTTAGAAGCGATCACTCAACTAAACCTTCTAAATAGCAACATCAGAAGCTGCACAGCAAGAAATTGTCATATAGAAAATGAAACATGTAACTACGAAATATCCAATAAGAGACAATATAAATATAATTTATATATTATAAGCAAGGCGCACAGAGAAGTAAAATCAGCAATACTCTAACATGCAACAAATATGAGATACACTAAGTTTCCAAATGAAGTACCTGTAATGGCATATGATTGCTAATAATGCATAAAATCTAGAGTGTGATGTAATATACTAATAAAATCTAGAGTATGATATAATATACTTCTTCGGACAGCAAGCACAAAAGAAAAAGGAAAGATTCAGATTAGTTATTGATAATTTCAGCCTTGTATATAATTTAGCTACTTGTCCAACATCATGCATTGATCAACGTCAGTGAACTGTAGAAAAACTAGAGCGATCTGATTAATCAACGTTAGTGAACTGTAGAAAAACTAGAGCAATCTAATAAAAGAACCAAATGAAAATCATTAATCAAAACCTCTCGAACCCTCTAGCACTGTGTGTTGTGGCCCAAATGTTGCCTCAGTGCCTCTAATTGTGGCAAAATGTTTTTTGAACGAAAAGGAAAGTTGAATGAGATGTGAAAACAAAAGTGAATTATTTGAAATTGAAAAAAATTGAATTGGGATGGAATTCCTGGGAGAAGGAAGAAAGATAGGAAGCAAGGTAATATATTTGTAAAGACAATTGGGAAGACTTGACTTTATGCTCATGTTTGCTGTTATTAACCAAAATACCCCATCACCAATTAAATTTATGATTTTAGGAATTTTTTTCCAAGACTATATTCATGTTTTAAAAATTTGCAGTAAAATATTTTAACTATTTATTCGTTCAATATGATGGTAGTCTAGTTAGTGTTAAGGGTTGCAATCTAATGAAGAAAAGAATAAATCGAGAAGGGGTAGAAGAGAAAGAGACCTAGAGAGAAGGAAGAAAGAGAGAGAAATGAGAAATTTGTATATTCAGTGAATGATTCAATTACACTGTACATTGTTTATATATCAGCTAGACAGCCAGTTTGTAACTGCCTGTAACAGAATTGCCAGCTTGGCTAATGACAGTTGTATTTACTTAGCTAGTGAACAAAGGCTTGATTCTATAGTGTTGAAAAAAATCATTTACAGAGTCTTTAATCTCTGCAATTTAACAGAAATAACAACTTGAAGTTTTTACTTCCTCGTTGTATATGTAACTATAAGAATAAACCCACCCCCCCCCCCCCCCCATTCTTGTCCCCAAGAATGATGGAAAAAAAAGGATATTGTTGACCAAATGAATCCTGATTCTCCCATGTAGCATCTATTGTAGGAAGCCCTGTCCATTGCACTAGTTGCTTGTTATAAATTTTTTCACTGGTATTTTTCTTGTTTGCGACAAGAAATTGCATATTTGTGTCCCCTGAAATTAAAGTGTGTTTTATGTATAGAAATTTAAAATCTGTGATTGTTGTTGTATCAATCTTATTTCCATAATCCATTCACCATCAATTCAATCTCCTATTTAGATAACAATACTTTGAACCTCCCTCATAATACCCTAGATAGCATCTGCTGGTATTTGTTTCTTTTCATTTTTGTATGAGCTTGCATACTAGTGCTTTTGCACAAAATATATGTATTCCCACCACAAAGTAATGAAGAGATAAAGACTCTTGTAGTTTTCTGCAAATGCTGCATGGAAATGGTGATCAACATGGTGTGAATGGAAGAAGTTTACCGCATTTTTTCTGGGGATTAACATACAATCCTTAAATGGCAATGCCTAAAAGTTCCCACCGTCCAACCATATGCTACAGGCCAATAAGGCCCTCTGATATGGAGATTTTAGAACAACTTCATGGTGATGTATTTCCTATAAGGTGAATTGCTTTATCCGTAATCCTCCATCTTTTTCTCTTCATGTGCTTTTTTAACGTAATGAATTGTTTCCTGGTTAAAAATGCCTCGACGTTCCAGGTATGAATCAGAGTTTTTCCAAAACGTTGTCAATGGCCGTGACATTGTGTCATGGGCTGCTGTTGATCGTAGTCGACCTAATGGTCACAGTGATGAGCTTATTGGATTTGTTACAGTACGGATTGTGATGGCTAAAGATAGTGAGGTATTCTTTGTGTGGACCTATTTGCATCTGTGATTGGATTTGATTAATGAGATTGCTGATGTGGTGGTTCAGTTGTTTGGCAATTTTTAATGTTTTTCAGTAATGAGCTTGTAATGACCATCTAACTAGGGATCTATATAAGCTGTACAGATAAATGCAGACCAAACATGTATTTCAGTGTTTTGTCCTTTCAAGCATATCAGAACAGTGACTATGATTTTATTTCAGACAGAAACACCATATATGTGAACTGGCAATGAAATAATTGGAGCATTTTTGTCTCAAAATAACACATCATACTTACTACAAAGACCACAACCCTTGGAGTTTTTAACCCATCAAAACTAAACATTGCTTTTCTGTTGTCTTTTGGGAGTGTGTTGTCAAATACCGTCATATTTTATTTTGACATTCTGAACCAAATAATTGTGAACAATGTAAGTCTTCATGTCACTGTGCAGATAGGGGATATACTGAGGTATGACCCATCAAAACCAGATCACATGTTAGTGTACATTCTTACTCTTGGAGTAATTGAAAGTTACAGAAATCTTGGGATAGGTACCTCTCTTCTCTGCTCCTCTGCTTTTTCTTGTTTTGTTTTGAAAACAAACTGAAGCTTTCCTGCTCTATAATCATTTTCATTCGTGGATTTTCAGCAACTGCACTTATCCAGGAGGTTATTAAGTATGCTGCTAGCATTCCAGTATGCCGGGCTGTATACTTGCATGTGATTTCTTACAACATTCCGGCTATTCATTTATACAAAAAAATGTCATTTAAGTGCGTACGAAGGCTACAAGGATTTTACCTGATCAATGGCCAGCATTATGACTCATACTTGTTTGTTTACTATGTTAATGGTGGTCGCTCTCCTTGCTCTCTCTTGTGAGTAGAAAAAACACTTTCACGTTTTCTGCAATTCTTTGCGTTTGCTTCCTTGATTTAGTGTAAACCATATTAGCTCTGAGTGCCTTTAAATGAATTTTATATTATATTAGTAAATTAAATATGAAACATAGTGCACACAGGCACCGTGAATATTATGGCTTAATACATTTAGAGCCCCTTGCACTTGTTTTTAAACACCATTTTCCCTTTGAACTTTCAAAAGTTTCAAATAATCCCCTGAACTTGTCATTAAACTTTATTTCCCCCTGAACTTGCAAAAAGTGCACCAGTTTGCCCCCTCAATGCCACGTGTCAAAATCTACTTGTATATAGGACAATCAGGAAAAATAGCTGATTTATGCTATTGGGGGGTATAGAGTGGTTTAGCATGTTACATTTTGGTCTGGTTCCATGACATATGAATGTGTATAAATGCAGGGAGGTTGTGATGGGAGTGGTGAATTATATGAAGAGCGGTCTTAGATCGGTTGCATCAAGGCTATGTAGGAGCGAGGAGAGACCAAAATGGGCTAAATGTAAAGAAACTCATTCCCTTATTTCTATTCAAAACAAGCGAAATCTCACTTCCGAATGTACTAGTTTAGAGTGTGTGTAATGATCATATTCTTTCCTTTTCTTTCAAATGTATGTTATGTAATGTATGGTTTAATAAGAAAATACATCGCAATGATACTACTTTTTCCTTTTTCCTTTTTCCCACGATACTTGGTTTGTTTTTCTTACTTCATAAAGTTTATGTATTGCTAGGTCTATTAATATATGGACTTTCTCATGCTATATTTTGAGTGAAGGGTTCACTTTTGAACATATGCCCTATGGTTTGATTGTTTTGCAGAAGGGTCATTGTGAAATTTTTTTAAGATGGTTTCAAAATTTAGTGATAGGAGGATTTTCAATTTTCAATTATGTCATAAAAATGGGTAATTTTTGTAGAGTCAAAATGAACATGTCCTCACTAATGCTCTCATTTTGTGCTTCCAGGCGACTAGGAGGATTTGCATAGATACCAGATATTCAAGCATAAACATGAACTCATCACAACCATCTTATATTATTCACAAAATCTGCAACTAAAAGCGACGATAACTACTTAACTTTATACATAATTCAGAATCACGTATCTACAAAATCTGCAATATGACCACCAGAAAACAAGCATGCATGAATGTGAATTCTACTGAAATAATGCAGCTGCTTTCAAGTTCATTACTAATATTGATAAAAACTACTCAACTTTAAGCATAGAATTGAAGGATCAAATAATGTGTGTGAATAATTTCGTACCTGTAAAGAGTTCAAAGCAATTAGCAGAATTTTTGTAATTCACATATTTGGCATGTATGTATGACACAGATAGATCTGGAAGCATAACAAAGGAGGAATTAAGTAGCATCTCTTCCAAGGGTAAAGCTACCTAACTCTTCCTTTTTTCCGTTTTGTAACAGTCAAAAATAAGAATACGACAATGTCTTTTTCTGTCTCGTTGATGCAGACCAGCAGATATGACAGACCCTGGAAAACTGGCTGAAATATTTGATGACGATGGAAAAGTTACCTTCGAGGAGTTCAAAGCTGCCATGAACAGAGACAGCTCCCTACCAAACTTCGCCAACAATAATAAATATATTTATTTCCTCGTTTTTTTTCCTATATTTTATTTGAGGATTCATGTTAGAGGCAACAGATAGTGTAACACAGAGTTTATAGTCTTCCAATCCAATGTGGTATGAGCTGTATAAAAAAACTACTTCTGTTTTAAAGTATAATATGATCATATATTCAAACTAGGTTTCAGAACTCAAAACTTCAAATGCTAAATCTTATCTCTCTTTAGGAGTCAGTAACATAACAGCATCAGTTTCACCATAAACATGTGCTTCAGTATGCAGTCTAATTGAACTTGAATACAACTAACTTCTTCAGTCAGCAATCTGTTTTTCTTTTCATTTTTGATGGAATTTGCATTGGAGAAAAAACTGAGTAAGTTTTCTGTGCAATTAATGAATGCAAGATTGTGCTTTTGATTTCAATCAACAAATATAATTTGAATTTCTCTATTTCTTCCCCTTGCAACAAATAACAAATAAACCACTTTCACCTTTTTCTACTTATGTTACATCATATGCTATTACCATATGAAGAGATGTTCTACAGAACAAATATCGATCATAATTCAAGACAAACACAAGGAAATGAAATCTACAATCTCATCATAATATTATGATTCTATTTTGGGGTTAGTTGAAGTGACCAACATAGCTGCATTTTAGCACCATTGAAGTGTATCATGGAAACCATTATTTTTATGATTTTCGTCAGTTGTGGAAGAAGGCAATATATCAAAAAACGTACTTTGAAATGACTGAAGACTAGCTTAGGGTGCAATGGCGCATGAAATATTGTCTAAGAAGAGAGCAATGGGCATTTTACACTCTTCATGCTCACACCAGTCACCTGTTATTCACATTTATACTTTCTTTTGTCAACTTTATTACAACCGATACTCAAAAGTCTAAAATGCCACCAGAATAGAAGACAATTAATAGACATTCTGAAATGCCACCAGAAAAGTCGAAGAATTTTTTACAACAGGTATAAAAGTCTCTTGGACGCACAAAAAATAATGTTAACAAGGTTTTCAATATTAATAAAATATGGAAATTGTTACTTTCGACAACAAGAAATCTAACAAGTTTTTTAATTTGAAAAGAATATAGGAATCATTTTTTTCGACATTAGGAAATTTTACGAAAGGAATAAAAGTCTTTTGGACGCATAAAAAGATTATAGAGAATAATTTTTTACAAGTTCTTCAACATTAACAAAATATTGGAATTGTTACTTTAGACGACAAGAGATTTAACAAGTTTTTAAATTTTAAAAGAACATAGGAGTTATTTAATTCCACATTAGGAATTTTTACAACAGGAATAAAAGTCTTTTGGACACATAAAAATAATAATTTTCAGAAGTTTTTCAACATTAAAAAAAGTTGCTTTCGACGACAAGAAATTTAACAAGTTTTTCAATTTTAAAAGAACATAGGAAATATTTCTTCCGACATTAAGAATTTTTATGAAAGAAATAAAAGCCTTTTGGACGCAGAAAAAATAATAAAGAATAATTTTGAGAATTTTTTCAACACTAATAAAATATTGAAATTGTTACTTTCGACAACAAGAAATTTAACAAGTTTTTCAATTTTAAAAGAATATTGAAATTTTGACATTATGAATTTTTTCAATGGGAATAAAAGTATATTGGACGCATAAAAAATAATAAAAATAATCAACATTAAAAAAATTATGGGAATTGTTACTTTCCGCAACAAAGAAATTTAACTCGAGTACTTGAATAAAAGTTGTTGAATTTCAATTTTGTTGCAATATCTTGATATTGTTCCTCAAAACAGGCCAAGACTTTGGGGACAAACTCACAAAAGAGAAAAGACTGACAGTCCTCATTTTTATTGTTGTATAAATCCCAGAGATCCTTTCATGCATGAGGTGCCATAAAAAATAAAAAAATGCTAAAAAAAGACGGCAGTTGACCAATATAGATAGGATTAGAAAATAATGAATGGATGAAGGAGAAAGAGTTACACAAATACTCTATGCTATAACAACCCAGTGATGAAGGTAGTAAACATCCTGGTGAAAATAATTGTCCACAACCATAAATAACTGTATAAGTGTAATGGATGACGATGAACATCATATGGTCACAATAATTGTATACATTTCCAAAACAATTTAGCTATAAATATCATGACCTTTTCATAACTTTATACAAGGAAAAATAAATTAGGCAGTCTGAACAGTTTCTAAACTCCTAAACAAATTTAGGCTCCAGCTGACCTCTACATATTAAAAATGTGAAAAGGAATAGCCTAGTGAGATTTTTACAACTCTAATTTTTTAAAAAATGATATTACAATTGGGGAATAGCACAAAAAAAAAAAAAAAGGTTTGCAGAATTGACAAAAAGAATATATATTTAATTGGATAAGAACCGGACTCATTCCACTAAAAATTGGAAGTCAGGATTCTCTACAAGCTCTGCAGGAGGTTTTACATTTGAAAAATCCTTCTCTTGTATAGACACAGAAACATCGTCTACTGTGAAAGGAATCCTGCACCCAATCCAAAAAAATTTTGTATAATAATTATTTGGAGTTTCAGGTATTTGACAGGCATCCGATTCTCACCTGGAATCATCCTCCAGCAAATACACGTCACTGTTAGCATCTTTGTCTGTCTCCGCTTTCATGCTGGAAATGACCTGCACCAGAATAAAAGACAACATAATAAATATATTACAATAGATCTGAACTAGTTAGTTAGTTGTCTGAACTGAAAATAATTAAATTAATGTTTACTTCTGCAGAAACAGTTTGAGTGTTGTAGTTGTCATCCCTGTACAGTGTGCAAACTCGGTAAAGCTGTTGAATATTCAGCACCTAAAGCAGAATTAAAACCGTATAAAATTAGCATGTCAGCAGAGTATTGCAATTAATTAATAGAAAACTCTCCATTCTTACTGGGCAAAGGTCGGAAACGATATCATCATATGATATTCTTTCCTTCTGGTGTATAACCTGAAAGAAAGTAATTAATTTTATTATTGAGAAAATCATAGAACATAACCTATGAGACAGAAACAAGCTCGAGGGGCTTCTATAGATGTGACGTTAAACAGAAGTAGTTCTTCATAATTATATCCACCATTATATTTAAAGAAGTGCTAAAAAATTATGTGAATAATTAAAAAAATTAAGAATAATTCCAATATCACCACTCCGAACAGCAAGATTGATTTAAGAATCGAATGCCACAGCTCGAGTATAAAATAAGTATTTCATAAAAAACAAAAACATGCTATATTATAATTTCGGAAAATATTGCATTTGATATAAAATAAAAAATATAGCATTTATAAAGATCCAGTATTATAATTTCGGAAAAAAAAGTAGATTAATATTTCGGTGAACTTACCAAGAATCCCACAGCCTGCCTTGTATGTTTAAGTTCATCCCATGAAGACCCCACATACTGCAATGAACGAAAGATTAACCATGCAATATTTCCCAAATATTCAATTAGATAACCGAAAATAGGTGGCGATTTCTTTAATTATTTGCTTGTTTACAGGGACATTAATATGGTGATAAGACTTATTATAGGAGAGAAAATAGGAGTAAAGGCACCTCTTCTTTATCTGGGCTACACCATAGTTCAAGTTCTCCCAACCCGGCCTTCACGTATTCTCCGTTTCTGAAAGTGCAGCACTCTCGGCGAAGAAGAAGACTAAGTAGCATTCAACAAATAAATTTCAGGGCGGTCCAGAAGATTAATGAGAAAATTATTGATAGTTGTTAGTATAGCAACAAACCTGTTAAACAGATGCATATTGATGTGCGAAAAAGTTTGCATAAAGATCTTTTGAACAAGAAACGGAGGTACCTAGAAGAAACCAATCATGAATCATAGATCTCAAGATGAATTAGATGAACCATCAATTATATAAAATAAAAAAAAAACCACTAAAAGAATGGAAAAATGGCTTACGTAATTTTTGTTCATCGTATTTAGGAATCCATCGAGGGTCTCAGTAATGGTGTGCCAGGGATTAGGTGGCAATGCCTTTGAAGTATTACCAATTGAAGCCTTGGATCCCTGACCCATTCAACAACAAAGATGAGATTAAATTCTCAAAATCTGATCCTGGGAAAATATTAATCACAAATATGGCAAGTGGAGTTGTACATGACGAAGAATGAATCCATCTTTACATTAAAAATTTATCAAATTAACGTCAGTACTGATCCTAACTCAGAAAATTCCGGTCCTCGGAAATGGAAAAACATAGGATAAAGCAGCAAGGGATTGAGTAAGAAATTAATTACCTGGATACAGGAAGCAAGTTGGGGTCCCAATTCTTTCTTAAAATTCTCTCGGATAATTCCATACATGGTTACCATACATACCGTAAGCTGTTGCTGAAATAGCGTAACAGGCTCTTTTGCATCCACCAAATATACCATTTCTTTGCCAACTTTAAGGTTAGCAGAAGAAGGAGATGCACGAAAACTCTGACCAAATCGTCAGGCGACATAATAAGTTGTTCGAAATATGAAAGTTCGAAAAATAGATCATTTAATATTGAAGAAAAAGGTGATGAAATTACTTGAGTCATCCTGCCGAAAAATGTCGTTGGAGGAGGTGGACTTTGAGCTCCTTTTATAGTCCGTTGAAACAAACATAACAACATGGATGTATTTGTTAACCAGTATGCCATGTGATCGTTGTTGTCCTCGTTCTGCAAATAATATAAAATTCACGTGTTTTGCATTGGTTCACTTCTCTTATCTGTTGTATAAAGGAAGATGCTTTTAAGATGATTAACAGATTAATAAAAAAAAATTAGTACCTCCCTTGCTGCACCAAACACCCTGATAAGGCGATCAAATATACTTGTTTTTTCCGCTTCGAATTGTCTCCACTGGACGAGGCATCTATATATAGTAATAGCGGCAACAGGTTTCCCCCGACTAAAACCGAGATTTTGCTCCACACATTTAATTAGAGTATCCATATTCTCCTTCATTACAGACAAGATTTTATCGATGTTAAAAACAAAGAATTTATTAAACGGTGCTTTAGAAGGAATTTTTGGATGCCCAAGCACGTACATGTAACCGCTCAATCTGGGATTTACGCATTCTTTTGTAAGAGTCTGTATTAAGCTTTTTCACCGGGGAAGAAGCTGGTGGTTCCTGTAGAAGAAGGTGAGATCACTCAAGATAATGGAACCACAAATGCAGAGTGCAAAGTATGCAAAATTTAGTATTCAGTGTAGTAACTTACATAATGACCATTTTCAAGAGGCTGCAACAGTTTAGAAAAAAAAAGAAATTATTACGTTTTCGAATGATATGCAAATAAAAAAACACAATTTTCCAGAAGAATTATGCGATTTAACCTGAGGCATGCTTGCTTTCTGCTTTAGAGCTTCCTTGTTAGATTCCGCAATGGCAAGTTTTTCTTCAAGCCTGAGGTATATGTACAGCAAGTATAGTATAGTCACAAATTATTTTACTTTTTCATATATTGTAACTCAAACAATCACACTATAGAACCTCTGCATGGAAGTTTTCAACTCGATTGTTTTTGCCTCTGCGTCATTAGCTTGCTTCAACCTTTCCTCGCTCAGCTTATTGGTTTCTTCAGATTTCTTCTCCGCTTCATCGATTTTCTTTTCAAGTGAACTCACCTTATCCTGTAACAATTTATGCAATCTAGGAGAAGTCAAATTTTACCCAATTGTTCAATTTAATATTACTCAAAACAATTAAATTGTATATCTGCATTAAGAATGCAATGCAATGCATGATTGTGAGCGTACCTTTAGAGATTCGTTTTCAGCTGTAAGTTCCTGCGCTACTTTCTTTGCAGCCTCACGTTCCTTATTAAGCAGGGCTTTGGTTTCTTGAGATTCCAGCTGTAATTCTTGCAAAGCTGAGTTTAATTTCGTGTTTTCATGTTTCTTCGCTTCCTCAAGGTCAGCCTACATTGACACATGGTTCAATCTTTAATGCAAAACATAATTCATATTCAAGAACTTTTCAGCACAAGGGCCTAATTTGTTCCTAAAAAAATTTGAATTCTTTATTCGCATTTGAAACATAGAGTGGTAACTTTTTTGGTAGAAAAAGAGTAGTAATAATTAGGTAGATAAGTTGGAGTGACTTATGAAGAATTTAAAAAAGATAAACAGCCATACCCTCATTCTTTTCTCCAGTTGAAGACGCCACGTAAGTTCTTCCACTTCTTTCTCCAGCTTACTCTTGGCCTCTTGGAGAGCACCAGCATCCTTAGCAGCCTGCAGATATATGGAAAAAAAAACATGTTGAAAGAGTCACAACCACAGATGTAAGAAGAATAAGACTTCAAACTATAGGCGGCGAGAAGGTCACCATTTTCAGTATTCTTAGTTCTCTTCGTGCAACTCTTCGCCTCCAACCACATTGTGTGACAATTGCTGCTTTCTTCAATCTTGAGTAATGAAGGGAAGCCAAGAATTTTCGACATTGACTCTGTAAAATTCAAAAATTTCAACAAAATCAGAAGAAGCCACAGAAATAAATAGTGTTTGAATAAATGAATGGATTGGAACAATATTTTATATGCAAAGTCCAATTATCTGAACATGAGAAACTTTATCTCGCAGTCTCACAACATTTGATTTTATTTTTGAAATCCAAGAGTAATGTGCACCTTTTGATCTTAGATATTCAGATATATGGTAGTGAATTTCTTGTTTACATCACATAGCCGCTGGCATTATGCTTAAAGAAATCAGATAAGGATGATTAAGATTAAAAAAAAAATTAAGGGTTTGTTTGAAAACATTCTTTCTGGTCGGATTCCAGTTCAATTCAAATCATTTTATGTATAAAAGTTTTTGCTGAATTCCACCAATAAGAATGTTTCCAAACATAGGGTAAAGGTTAACTATAAACCATATGTTATCTTTTTCGTATGGAAGGTAAAGAAAACAAATACTCCCTCCATCCCATTTTATTAGTCTTTTAGTTGATTTGTCTCTTCCTACTTTAATTGTCATCAAGGAATTTTTTTCCTCTTTCTTCCAATTCTTACCAATATTAATATATTAATAACAATCAATTTCTTTCCCCTATTTCATTTCTATCCATATTATTCTTTACTTATATTTAATCATTTCTTAATTGTAGAGCAAAACTCTAAAAAGGCTAATAAAATGTGATGGCGAACACAAACTTGGTGTCATTAAATCAACAAAATTAACAGTCGCATAATGTTATAGTGGCAACGAAAATAACAGAAAGCATAATCCAAGTATTCATGTTAAGAAAATTTTTAGGAATTCAGTTCCAAGAATGAAGTTATCAATTTTACCTGGATAATAGTTGCAGCCTTCATCTGCCTCCTATGTCGATACTCGTTACGAGCAGCCAATCCACGCATTCCTGTCTGGACGGAAACAGCTGAAAACCGCAGAATGTTGTAAGTTTTCCTAGCAATATACCTTCTAGTGTACTTCTGGATTTTCATGCCAGCGGTTTCTCTTCTCAGGCACTGAAACTGATGGCGAGCCATTTGACCTAAAAACGGCACAAACAATACAAGTTGTCAATAAAAATATTTTATGCATAAAAGCATTCAGTCTGTTTAGAATCCATACATTGGAATTACGCTAAAGAGTAATAGAAAGTCTTAGATTTCTTCTTTCAAAAAGATAAAGCAGATACCTCGGCACATAGTTTGGAGACTAATGGCTGATTCCCGCAACAGAATGAAATTTTTGCGAAAAAAATGTGAACGGAATTTCCTTTGGATGATGCTTGCTGATTCTCCTAACACTTTTTTCCGACAAGCATCTAGGTCTGCCATCTGACCAGCTCTGAGAAAGACTTTGGTTTTCCCAATCTGAAACAATACAATGATCAGTTAGTTCAAACTATAAAAGACAGTCAGCCATGCATGACAAATGCTGTGATATATGGTTTTATATTATTTCCAATACCTGAAAACCTTGCAGATTTGCTTTCTCTAGAAGCTTCTTGCAAGCAGTCGGCCCATCAAAGCTATCAACATATAGGAACAGAGCAGAACAGAGTTTTGCAATTTCAGTCAGATGTAAAAGGCAAAGCTAATACTACAATGAACACTATATTTTAAATATAAGGGCTTATTTGGTTGGCGGAATGGAATAGAAAAGAAAATGAATGCAAAAACGTCAAATATGATACATGACTCTGACATAAGGAATAAGGAATAGCTCTTCCTAGTTTCCATAGGAATCACGGAATAGCTATTCCTTCATTTCAAATAGGAATAGCTATTCCGTGATTCCTACAATAACTATGAAGAGCTATTCCCTCCAACGTCAGAGTCATGCATCATATTTGATGTTTTTGCATTTATTTTCTTTTCTATTCCATTAAGACAACCAAACGAGCCATAAGAGAAATAAGAACAGCGTTAAATGAAAGAAAAATATGACATAAGTACCTCCCCTTCAGAACTTCTGGTCCAAGGATGCCAAAACGACTAACAAATTCATCGAACATCTTCCTGGAGGGGTATCCTGCACAACTAATCCTGATCGCCTCCATAACTCCCTAAAATCAAAATCAATCACAATTTAGGTGAGAAATGCCACATAAACAAAGAGACACAAAACAAAACAAAGCAAAAATGTTGTTACCCCGCAACGTAGTTGCTGCAGAACATTGTTGTTCTCAAATATGCCTGGCTTTAGAGCGTTATTTGGCTTTATGCACCGAATATAGTGTGGCTCAGTAGTACTCAGCGTTTCAAGCAGAGCTTGCAGTTGTAGCTGTTTGGTGTACAATGAAAAATATTTTATAACACTTTAAGTAGCGTGAAACGTTAATTTATCGCACGAGCTAGCTTATGTGTAACTGGATTAACGGACCTTAAACATGGAACCTATCGACGAGAACTTTGATGATTTTGCATCAGGCAATGGCGGGAATAAGCTTGAAACAAACGAGCATTTGGATTGGCTGAGGAGAGCTTGGTGCTCGGCAACCACATAATCTTTGTTCTTATCCAGAAACTGTTCAGTTTGGTATGTCACCTGCAGTTGAAGGAAAAAAAACACCATGGAAGTGAGTATAATACTGCAGTTACATTTTCCTTACTAAGTGCAAGTTTAACTTTGTCATGTGAACCGAGATCACTGTTTACTCACATCACCAGCATAATGGCAGATGGTGAAGTCACTTCGAGCCAATTTAGGCTTGCTGAAGCGCTTATGATCTTTAAATGTCTGGTAAAGCTTTCCTGCAAATGTCTCATTTGTTGATCTTGGAAACATGCTGCAACAATAAACAAATGTTAAGCGGAAGCATAACGCAAGAAAAAAAAATTAGTGTTCTTTCCTAAAAAATTAACATACCAAGCTTCGTCAAGAAGAGCAATGATGCCACCTGGTTTCTGAAAAGGAAATAATACAAACAGAATGATCAGACATAAAATACCAAGAAGGAAATTTTCATTCAACGAAGAAAGTTGCTTATTTGGAGTGGATTCAAAATGAAAAACAAAAATTGAACCAAGAAATAAAAAAAAAGAGCGCAAACTATGAGAAAACAAACGACCATCATTTGAACTGATCGATTTTTATGTATAAATACAAATCAGATAACACAAGTGCCAACTTCAGTCTTGTAAGAATGGTGTTCAAAAGACTTTGAACACTGGAAGAAAAATTATTCCATTAAAGCACAGACAAAAAGGTCTTAGACTAATTTCAGTCACAGGTAAAGCTTTACTTGATATTCGCTTTCACATAAAAGTAATAAAAAAAAAAGAAACCGATTGCAACACTTAAGCAAACCCAGTGCTGCTATAATTACTAGGTCTAGAACATTAAGGAAAAATCCCAAAAGAGTTAAATAATTAATGTTTTCAGCACTTGGTCACTGATTAGGAAATAAAAGGACCATACCTTTTCAATAAGATCAAGAACATCCTGATTGTCAATGAATTCTATGTAACTCCAATCAATTTCTTCTTTTGTGTATTCTTCTTGTTCCATCTTGAAAACATGCTGGCAAACACAATTTCAATTTACATAAATAAACAAAAGCTGATTGGGGTTCCAATATATTCAGAAATGAAAACCATGTAAACTATTTCAAAACCTGGTTGAAATGTTGTTGCAGCTTTTCATTCGTCAAATTGATACAAAATTGCTCAAAGCTGCACAGAACCAATACTATCAGAAAACTAGATATGAGCATCGACAAAGGCAAAGTTAAAAGCATAACAAACTCAACTGCTTATGATAAATGATGTTTTCACTATTCACATGTAGGAAAGTATTTTCGATATCAATATTTCATGATGGTTAGTAAGATTTGCTAGTCAGACACTTTGTGTTCATCTTATCTATTTATTCAGCTTCAGTTCCAGTAAGCCGCCACATGGCACATACTACCTTACTGTATCAATATATTCTTATCTATTTATTCGGTTTCATTCACGTTTTCACTTTGATATTCGAACTTGATCTGATCCTTTTTTTTTTCATCTTACAATTTTTTGCCATATGTATCAGTGTTGGGTAATTCTTGACAGTTGTCATGCATTAAGTTATTGCTACGTAGAAATTTTTTGAACACTAAACTGTATTCAGCTCAACATCATAGCAGTCAAAGGGGCGCCTTAGGCTACAGCCCCATCGCCATGTGCCTGCCCGACTCATCACATTCAAAAGGTGTGCACTTAATTAGCTAATTACTCCCTCTAGTTTCATGAGAGAGTAAATTAAATGTAGGAGAGAGAAAATGAAAATAATAAAAAAAGAAAAGAATTAAACGTGTCATTCAGGGAGACATGGAAGGGGACATTACTTTTAGTACAGTAATGGGTAATCTCATGATATCTAGCCATTTCATGCAGTGTCTACTACAACGTAGTTAGCAACCATAAATGATGAAAACAAAAGCATACCGGTTAAGCACCTGTTTGTCTTGAAACTTTCGAATCCATAAATATCCAGAACCCCAATTAAGAACTTAGAATTAGGGTCTTGACCTATAGAGCCATTGATCTTGTTCACGAGCCTGAAAAGCATTTCAATTCAACAGTTGAAAAAAAAATAAAAAATAGACTTGTTATTGCCGCCACAAGAACAAAGTACGTACTCTTACCAGTCAAATAATCTGGAATAGACAATTTTGGCTAGGGCATCCCTATTGGTAGCAGCAGCAGCTGGATCAAGTGATTTTGTTATGCTCTCATCACGAGTGACAATCACACGTTTGCATAACGAATCTTCTAGAGACTTTGAATCGCACCTAATTGAAACTAGCGGATTATAGAAATGTTTAAAATAATCTAAGCACCAAGGAGTCAGCCCTAAGAATAAGAATAAACTAATGACTGCTTACATAAAAAGTTCAGCTGCTGTTGTGAGATGGGATCGAGATTTATCATCCTTAGGTTCTGAAGAATCCATCTCTTCCCCTTTTCTAAACTCAATGTTGCCTAAATGTAGTATTGCAGCTACAACCCGAAATATTGCATCCTGAAATGGAAATATAATTAGAATCCAAATTCATAGTCATATGAAATATCTCCATGTTACATCTGTAATACTAATACAATACCTGCTCATCAGCATTTATCCCCACAACCTCCATAGCCTCTCTAGTTGCAATATACTCCTTAGATTCATCCAATCCTTCCAACTCAAAGAAGTTGGATTGGTTGAGATAATGAAATGTTCTAGGGTTTCCCAGTTTGTACTTCTCAAGATCCTGATTTACATAACAGTAAATAAAAATGTAAAATAGTCAGCTATCAAGGTTAGATCATCAAAGTTGTCAAGATGGGTTAAATTGAACTCCACATCAGCAGGAATCCTTCCAGCAAAGATATATGACAATATATTTATCAGGTTTACTTTAGTAAAACTAATAAAAAATCACAGCAAGAAATCAGATATGAATATGGCGCAATTCTAAAAGAAAAGCAATCAATTTTTTATAATTTGACCTAAATATTCCAAACACATGACAATATTTTTCTGCTTTCAAAGAGGAGTTATTGAATACTATTCAAGCCTAGGATGACACGTCAGAAAAGGCACTCTTGTGGTTATATGAATTAAATTTAGTATATAGAATTTCAAGGTTAATAAATGTATTTCAAATTCTGTTATAAGATTACATTTCTAGAGATCTTAACAAGCTAGCATCTTTATGAATAAATTTTAAGAAGCATGGGAATGCCAATTTACCTCTTGAGGAGCAGCGCACAACATATAAAAACAATGATAGTTTCTCTCAGGATCGGAAACTTGACAAACACGAGACCGTTCCAGTAAATAAGTCCTGATAGCAGCTCCTGAAATCTTCCCCATCTCATTAAACTGAATCTCCACAAACTTACCAAAACGACTGCAATTGTATCACATCTTGTTTAAGACAAACAATATATATATGTATTATATGTCTAACTGTAGTATTGAATCTTGAACATTTTGAATAAAAAATAATAATATGACCTTGAATTATTGTTTCTGAGAGTCTTGGCATTACCAAATGCTTCCAACACAGGATTAGACTGTCAACCCAACCACATAATGCAAATCAGTTGATTAAATAACAAATAAATTGTCAAAAAAAAAAAATCATTGCTAACAAAAATGTGTTACCTCTAAAACTTTCTGCTCCACAGATCTTCCCCCATCTACAGCTTTTGCTCCCCCCATATAAGCCAAATACCGCATAAGCATTTTTGTACTCTCTGTTTTACCAGCTCCACTTTCCCCGCTGACCAAAATTGACTGGCTTATTTTCTCGTTGAACATTTGTCTGCAAGTTCACGTAAAATTATTCAAATAAGCATTCAGCGATTGAGTCAGATAATACAATAATTACCTGTAAGCCAAATCTGCAACAGCAAATGGATGTGGGTTCATGTCGCCCATGGCTACACCGTTGTACTGAGACATCATATGACTATCATATAAATGAGGAAGCCTTCTGAAAGGGTTCACCGCAATTAATATCCCTCCCGTGTAAGTCTGGAATAACCATTGGAGATTTTAGTTTATCACAAAATAAGTAACTTTTCGATGAGCGGAATAAATAGATAAATGTTTGGAAATTGGAAATGCTAAAATTGAATGACGGCGTTGCAATAAATATCTGTATCAAAAACTGAAAAATTATGAGAACACGTAGCATATATACTCGCTTATATTTGATCTAATATTGTTTCTACGTATACTTAACTTACATATATTTCATTTATATCGTATCTACATTTAAGATTGTACAGAACCCCTGGCTCATGCAAATAGGCCAGTCTTGTCATATCCTCTACACCACATGGTGGAAATTCAGGATCCTTTGCATAAACATTAGAAGCTTTAGCAACTACCTACAAATTAAAAAAGCACTTCAAGGTTAAAATAGTTCATAATGACTGATCACAAAATACTTCAAATATGAAATCAATTAAAAAAGACAGCCTGGTTGCATGAAGCTTCACAACAGAATTTCATGCTAAACTGAATTTGTTTAAATAAATAAATGTGAGATAAAATAACTTACTGTGGTTCCAGATGTACTTTTTACTTTTATCTCTTCACCATTTACTTCCAATACTTCTCCATCTACCCAAGCTAACTCGGGATCCTGCACCCAAACTGAAGATCCAACAGACAGCCTTATTGGAGGAACCTGCAAGGCCAACCGAATAATCAGTTCGATAATTCGTTGAATGATTATATAGACACTGCAAACATTAAATAAAATAAAATAAAATTAAGGAACAAATGTTGCATCTCTCCAAACTTGCGATGTCCTAACAGAATCTGAATCTTAACCGGAAAATGATCCAACGCATAATAATGAGACAGAATCTGAATCTTTGCCAGCACACGCTAGTGATTCCTATCACTCTTAAACTAGAAAGCAGCAATTTCGTTACCAATACCAAGTCATTCTCGTTCAACTGATACTGCAGGGGTTACATTAGCCCTCATAAAAATACGGTGATGAAACAGCTCACTATCATGAATCAACATGCACATCCCTTCTTACGTGTGCTATGCAATAAACTGAACTATCATATATTCTTTCAATGCGTAGTTTCTTGTTCCGCAAAAATTTATAGGTTGCAAAGCCCTGTTTTTAGAAGAAATGAACTATAGAAGTGGATAACAATTTGATAACAGGCTATCATGTCCAAAGGAACATTGGACCCATAAAGTGTCCTCTAAAATTGTAAGCGAATGGATAACTTTCTGAGGCATCGGCCGAAGTTCAAGTCTTTGGCATCCATATGGGAAAGCGGCACGCTACAGTCTAGCTATCAAGTAACAGATATTTTATGGTTACTATACAATCACCCTAATATCGAAATTGACCAAGTTCATTAGAAGAACAGTTATACTCCCATTATCTCAGCCCGACAGCTATCAGAAGATAAGCAGTATAAACATCCTAGATGTGACTCTATAAAGGCACAACTAAATACTTTAACATATTTTTATTATACTCTATATTTCATAAGCTAACTTAAAAATATCACCTATTCTAAAACTTTAATTTGCAGGATCACATAAGCACGTAGGAATCCACACCGAATTAGGTAAATTGGACATTTCAAAGAAACTGATCTTCCTATTGACAAATATATAATTAAGATAGAATTAATGAATATACTTTCACGGTTTGACACCAACACATTGAGCTTATTGATGGAGGAAAAGGAATTATATATATATAAAGCTGGAAGATTAACGTAGACATGCATATATGGAATTAAACAGAAATGCCAAAAGAAACAAAATATAAGAGATTAAGAAAAGGAAATACCATTGTCGACGATAATAATTAATGAGATTTAGATCTCAGGTAAAATGGCAATAAAGCCAGGATTCATCCACAAATGATAATGCCAATGAACGAAGCATCAATAAATAATCTTCCTCAATGTGTTGCCCATCTCTTATCTCAATTGAATGAATCCTTTTTCCTTTCAAAAAAAAGATCCAATATCCTGTTTAGGAACGAGGTTCCTCAGACTATATACCTGAATTGAGCTGGAATGTGTGCATTAACATTTAATTTGTCCCATAAAAGGAAGCTATAAAGAAAGAAGGAAGAAGGTGACAACGGCTGTAGCTTAAACCCCTTGGATGAGAACCCAAAACTGCGGGTAATTTTCTCGCGCTTTCCTTTCGATGGAAATTATTTTCTGGTTCCTATTTCCTGTAAAACAATAACGTGAACGTCCCCAAAACTGGAACAATCGCATACGTAAGACATTCCCATTTTTGCCCCTACAATCTGGATTTATTTGCTAGCTGTGCCATTGCCGGAGTTGTTTAGTTTTGATTTTTTGGGATAATTGTTCTCGTATTTCATCTTTGAGCGATCAGAGGAGAGAATCCCGGCCCATTGCGGAAGAGAAGGTAACAAAATAAGAATCCATTCATTAAATTTGTTATTTGGAGTATTTCAATTATTTGAAAGGGTTCGGATTCTGTTGAAATCTAATTCATGATTTTGCCAATAAAAGTGTATTACAATTACATTTATGAACTACTCTAAGTAGGGCTACCTTTTTATGGGAATCAATTATTCCAATATAAAATAAAAAGTGCAAGCAAAGTAAATATTCTTGTTATTAACACTTTCTTCAAAAATAAAACCTTACTTTGATTAAGAGACGGAATCCCTTGATCTCGAAGAGGCTCTTTTAGTATCGTACGTCGCAATTCATTTTGCATAAAGTAATAATAGTATTTATATTATATGCCAAAGCTTGCTATCCACAATATTAGTATACGATAAAGCTTGATCACAATTCATAATTTGCAAGTCTGGTCGTATAAGTAAATTTATTTTGGCTCGTTTAAGGTTTAAAAAAATTCAATTTAACTTTTTATATGACTATAATTTAAAATATTTGTGTATGAAACGATTTGAATTATTTTATAATGATTATTCCAAACACATCTTTTATGTAACTTTTATAATTTTAAAAAATATTTTAATTGTAGTAAACAAGTTAAAAAATATGAATTGAGTTTTTTAATTCACCAATAATGTATTTAAGATATATAATTGATATATAATAAGTATATCCATCGTTATATCATATTAGACCATACAGATACAATATATATTGATACATCATCATTATACCGTATGGTATTACCAATAGATGTATGTATACATGTATATATCTCATTTCTATACAAACGTATTTTATATTTTTCTAATTCATTGGGGAAAAGACCAATCTCTTTTTAGTTCATTTCTTCGTTGAGCCCAAAACCTTCATTAATTTTGGGCTCACTTTGTGAAACAAAAATATAAGGAAATGTAGTTAACTATATTCTGTGATAATTTATATTTTTACAACTAGTTTGAATTCCATCAACTTTCAGATAAAAGACATTTGTATATCTTTCACATTTGGTACTTAGATTTGTTATTTTTAAGCACAATCACTCTAAATCGGCCAATCTGATTGATGCTATACGCATGTGTTTTTATGGTTGTGAGTAGTTGGAGGTTAAAAAATTATAGTTTGTTACATTTTTTTATCGTTTTTTGTTGTTAATATTTGTCTTCAAACTTTTGTGGTAAGTTTTTATTATTTCCCAATATGATGAGATTTTCTTCCTATAATTATGGTAAGGAGAGAATGGACCTCATCTTCCTTTCAAATCTACAACTTACTTTCCTATATGTATTTAACTGTATTTTAAAAACCCTACGTATGCCCTATTTTTAGTGACATCGTTCGATTTTTTACATGTAAACAATATCAGGTCTTTGATCGATTTATTGCCGATTACCAAACGTCCTTGCATCGTCTAGTCCGATTTTTTCATCAACATGCATTTTTTCAAGAAACTGTTATTTATAAGTAATTATGGTTAAAAAATATTTAAACACCCCTAATTCCATCCCTATTCAAGTTTTGACAAATATTAGACAGATAGGAAAGAGAAATGAATCAATAGAAAATAGAAAATTAAGTACAAATAAAATATTAGAAAAATTATCACTTCTCAAAAAGTTAATTGGGAAAGGGTTGAAGAATTGAATGGTGGGGAACTCAAAAACACAGGAAAAAACCCCCTTTGTAACATCCATGTGGCATACTGGTTACCCAGTTAGTGCCTTGGTTATAATTCCGTTATTTAATTAATCCTATTTTTAACAAATGCCATCTTACCGTGCCACGTAAGATCCACATGTGAAAAAAATGCTGACGTGGTATTTTAAAAAAATTATTTTAGAGACTAAATTTACATTTCCAAGCACATATTGTAAAGCCCCAATCCACGTCTGCATATGCTTCTTCTCTCACTGGTTCTACAATTTCAAGCCCTAAAATCCTAAAATCCTCATCTGTTTAATTTGAGGAACAATTCATTAGATGGGAATATTCAAATTAACGATTCTTCAATAATAGTTTGGCCTCTCTTGATTTGGTTTCCAATCGAGGGCTTTGCCTAGTAATCTTCCAGATTTTAAGAATTTGAGGAATATTAATCTTGCTCGGAATCATTTCAATGGTCAAATTCCAGAGAGCTTTAAGAATTTTCAGAGCCTCTATTACCTTTCCCTATCAAATTCCAACCTCAATAATCTTTCATCCGCTCTTGAGATTCTACAGCAATGCAAGAACTTAACAACTTTGGTTTCACTTTGAATTTTCGTTGTGAACAATTGCCTGCTCAGTCTACTCTTCGATTTGATAGCTTAAAGTAGACTGAAAGTAGCAAATCTTAGGAATCACGAACAGCTGTGATTAAGGTTGATTCAGAAAAGGGTAAGAAGAAGCAGAGGGGTTTATCAAAAGTAAAGCAATTTAGGGTTTGATTTAATTAAAAGATCATGTGATGGAAGGTTTGTGAATTATTCCTAATTTGAGAAGTAGATGGCAGTAAAAGTTTGGGGGCTTTACAACATGTCCTTCGAATTTTTATTTTAGTTTCTGAAAATAATTTTTATATTTTTCAATTTCCACATCATCTTTTTTTCCATGGGGATCCTACTTGGCATGGTGAGATGATGCCCGTTAAAAAAAGAATTAAATAGGTAGCGAAATTATAAGCACGTGAACTAACTAGGTAACGGGTACATGAACACAAAAAATAAACATGTCGTGCCACATGGTCAAAAAGGGATTTTTTTCCAAAAATACATAAAAATTCATTTTCACCTTGCCCACGACCAGGCTAGCTCTTTTTAAAATAGTCCTTTTCACCTAGGGAATCCAAAGAAACCTATAAATGTACTCTTGTATACGTCTAAAGTTAATTAATGCCCTATTGGATAGCAAATTCTACAAAGATAAAGACTTTAATTTGTTTGGCGTACCAATATCACAAGAGCTTTTTGCAAGTTTCCTAGTAATACAATTTTGTCTCTTTTATAACTGAATGTGATTTTCAGCTGTCCCTGTACAAATAAGTAAAAACATACATTGGTTGATAAGGTTAGGTTATTCCAAATTTTTACATTATTCTGTTTTGGTAGATATACCTAAGAGTTGAATC
Organism: Euphorbia schlechtendalii; assembly: GCA_949673415.1. NCBI lineage: Eukaryota > Viridiplantae > Streptophyta > Magnoliopsida > Malpighiales > Euphorbiaceae > Euphorbia > Euphorbia schlechtendalii. The sequence goes on along the minus strand of CATIWQ010338772.1, from coordinate 37,354 downwards.
ATTATTCCTATTTAGTTATGTATAATAGACAATATGTAGGACAAATTAATTGATTTTTTCTTGGCAGGTTTCGGATTTTTAGATTTCTAGTAATTATTTATTAAAAAAAAGTCCTAATTCCATGCATGTGTAAACGAAACATTGATACATTCTTTGAGACTATACATTAACTGTTAAAAGTGCGTTTTTTAGTAATAAGGGGCTTAATCAAGTTACAAGGAACAACTAAAGTAACCATTACTATGAATCAAACTAACAATTAACAAGCCTATACTTTTTTCAATCAAAATTTGGTATCAGTATTAATTTCACCTGACTCATAACTAAATAAAAAAAATTCCATGAATATATGAAATAAAGGTTTTTATGACGTGAGAGATGAATAAATGAGGTTATTAGAGAAATAAAAAAGGAAATTATGAATTTGGGAAACTGAGAGGGTGACTCGGCAGCTGTATAAATAGATATAGAATGGATTTTATAGCAAATCCCAAGAATACAAATTCTATCTTCCATTATTGATTTTCCATTTTTGTAATTGTAAGACTGCAAGTCCAAGCTGCATTATTGTCACTTCCAATGAATTTTCAAATATGGAAATAAAATACAACTTGCTACAAATCATATTCCAAATTAACCCCCCTCATTAAATTCATATTCCAAATTAACCCCCCCTCATTAACTTCGTACAACCACTCAATTGAATTATATGCACCAGAAAATTGAATTCTCTACGTTAATAAATTGACATGTATGTTAGTATCTGTTTGAAAGATCGATTTCTCAGCATCGTACATGTTTAAATATTACCGCTACTTTTTTCCCCTTGTTAGCCTATCTAAAATGAACAAACAAAGTTTCATTATTTGTAAACTATGCAGTAAAGTAGCTAAAAGTCATATCATGAATTGGAATTGTAGGACCAACTCAAAGTTTGTGATTATCACATGAAATTCTGAATTTTATGCGAGAATCTTCAATCAAAGAACTGCATGTGAAGGGCTTGAATTGAATCATTTTATGTCCATATGTTACAACACATTGTTTTAGAAGCATCCGCCAATATTTTCTATGAATTAGACATTAGACATAAAATCACTTATTCACGGGTTTCACATATATAAGCATATAATTATATTGCAGGGCTTCAATAATTCAAGAGAGAGAGAAATGATATAAATGGAATGCGTAATAGTAAAAATGTGGTATTTTATATGCAGCACTTTTTTCATTGATGGGAAAGAATTTATGTCATTCACACACTTCATTTCTTCTGTGTTTTTCTCTTTCTCTCTTCTTCATTTTTCAAATTTTGCTTGCAAGATATAAGTAATCATTATTTGTTTGAACCAAAGAAGATGGATTGTTTTGGGAGGGAAAGGAAGAGCAAGAAACTAAGTGAGAAACAAATAAGAGGGTTGAGAGGGAAAGTGAGGCTTCTGGAAGAGGAAATAAAAGAAATGGTGTTTGAAAGAGAGAAAGAGATGAGAGGATATGAGAGTTATGCAGTGAAAGAAGCTGAATGGAAACAAGAGAAGAAGAAGCTCAAAGAGGAAGTGAAAAGGCTGAGAAAACTGCTGGAACAGAAAGAGGACAAGAACTGGTCATTTTCTTCATGCAATTCAAGTTTGTTGGTGGAGGAGAGGCTATGGAGAGATGAAGCTGTTCAAAAATGGAAGAAATTGTATCTCGCTATTAAGACCGAGCTCGATGACCTTATCGACAGGACTCATCCAGGTCTGTGTTTTATTTATCGGCTTAAGCTAATAAAAATCGTTTTTTTGTTTCCTATTTTTTGGATCAGATAATATGCAACAAAGGGAAGAACATGATATAGTAACTTCCTAATAGTATATATTATAGAGGATCAATCTATCCATTTGTTCATCAAATTTGCACTTATTATTGAAAAGGAATTACTTGTAATGTAATTTCACTTTATCAGAAAGATTCTGAATTAGTGTGAATTCAACTTTTTTATTGCTCTTCTATGGTCATAAATAACATTTTACCATTATATTTGTTCGAGTACAAAAATCTGATTAGTCCTTTCAGGGTTGCTACAAGTTTTAACTATAAGACCATAATAAGAACGGTAAAATTAGTTTAACAAGTTGTATATATGTAGGGGATGGACTGTATTGCAAAGCAGAGGAAGAGGAAATAATAGAGCAGCTAAAAATGGAAGTGCAAAGCAAGGACAAAACAATACAAGAGCTGAAACAAAAACTAAGTGCAGCTGAGCATGAAGTGTACAAGAAAGCAAGAGAGGCTGACATACTAAGGCAAAGTTTGAGAATCATGACTAGTAAAAAAGTTCCCACCTTTGCATTTGTCAAACACCCTAAGAAGCAGCTTTGAAATTTGCAACTCATTTTATTGGAGTTGTTCCTTCTCCCATATTTGTATTTACTTATAAATTCAGCACTTGCAGCTTTGCATTTTTTTTACTATTGAGACAAAAGAGTGTTGCACAGAGAAGACAAGAAAGTGTAATTTTAATTATGAAAAACATTTTGACATGATTCAGAAACTTAACTATACAGCTCTAACATCATGCTACATAAATTTAGACCTAATTATACTCCTACAATTACCATTCTGAGTTGGTTAAACTGTTGATTCAGATTCTCTCAACAAAAAGCCTTTTCTTTGCTATTAAAGGGGACATTTTTCCAGGCACAACCCGTTTTTATTCACAAACTTTACTTTTCTTTTAGTAAAAAAATAGAAAAGAAAAGGAAATGACTGTACAATGTATAGTTTTTTTCCTGTACAAATGTTCTTTATGGGATCTTTACTGGAGTTGGAGTCCAGAGCAGGGAAGATTTCTAGAGATAAGATGAAACTTTCCACTTAACTGATCGATATTTTGTTTTCTTCACTGCTTTCTTGATTCGATGCATTCCGATAATTTGCACGTACATTCTGGTAAGCAAAAAATAAAAGAACTCAACAAAATTCTAATAGTGAAGCCACTATAAATACAACACTATTCACTCTAATCCAAGAGACGTACAAAAAATTCAGTCACATTTCCTATTTTAGCCCCAGCGATCATCAAGGGAACAGAGATATATAATGATCAAGTAAAAGAGATGTACCTCCAATAATGTGATGTAATAGAAATCCTCCATATGCTGCATAAGTGCAGTGCCATCACGAATAGCACGGAATATATTTATTTCAGTCTGCAGTATTTTTTCAATGAGCTCCTTCTCTCCTTTCATCTACAACATAAATTCACAATCAACACCTCATCTATCAAACAACTGATTCCCTATTCTGTCAAAAGTATGATGAGAAGTACAACCGTACTAGAAATTCGAGAAATGTTATGTATGTATTGAAACATGTTGTCTAAAGAAAGATGGTTTATTAAAATATGCAAGAAAGGAGAACATTTGTTGAATTCATGAGTATACAAGGCTTTCTTGCAAGAAAGGAGAACCTAATATTTGAATTCATATGTGTACAAGGCTTTCTTCCCAAAACAAAGCTTTGGCTTCAGAAAACTACAACTCTGTTAAATTGAGGAAATAACATCATTGCATAATTCAATAAGAAACCTAATGCCTGGAAAAATGCATCTCAGAGGATGATGTTTATAATAAATAAAAGTGAAGCGCAAAAGGATGAAATATGGAAGTAGGAACCCAATACAACTTCCAGACTAGAATGACTCCCACTACCATATTACTATCTAATGGCAAATCAATGATAACTCTAATTCTACAATTGAACCTCTGTTAACCATGTACAAAATTACGGCATACAAAACAAAAAATCCAAATATGAGGACTAAGAGAACATACAAACTCATGGACAAGAACATCTGGCGTTGACTCCCCAATCACATCAACAGGGTAACCATCCTTTGAAAGCTCCAAATTCTCCTAAAATGGCAAATTTGTAGTAAATCAATATATAGCTCAATTCACTAACTACTTTGGAATATTAAACACACATAATAAATTCTTGCCACACATTCTTTATATTTGCAATTATTGCATGAAGTGATGAAACCGTAACAGTGCAACTATAGTTCAAAATGATAGTAACAAACCACCCACTGATGGAAAGAGTTGGTTACATCCTTTCTTTGAGAGAACTAAAAATGAAAACAAACAAAACAGTATCACTGTTTGGCAATTTGCAAATTGCAATAAACCCAGAAAAAATATAGTTTTAGTAGAGAGCAGAGACATACAAGCTAGGAAAAAAAAGAGTCCTGCAATTCCTCAGTAGAAAAAAAGTAAATTTTGAAGAAAAAATGTCAGTAGAAAAAAAAAACTAACCAAAGCATCTCTCAGTTCTCCAGTAGCTAAATAAACAGGCTGAGCAATGTGGCAATAACCCATCAAGCGAGGAACTGTTGGGATGATATCTCTATGGTTTACAACTCTCCAAGTGTCTTTAACTTTCTAAAAACATATTGATATAAAATGTTGGTCAGGCATTCCAGCAGAAGAAACCATAACAAAAGGGAGTTTTTAAAATCGAATCCAAATTTTAACTGATCACAATAAAAAATTGTAGTACCTGATTATATACCTCTGCGAACTTTCTATTACCAACTCTAGGAGAACCAAAGTTATACATAGTCACAGAAATCGCACCACACCTGAGCACAAAGTGAACCCAAATTCTATTATAGATCTTGAAGAAAAATGCTCCCTTATAGCAGACCTATCAAGAACATGAGAAAAGATTGAACTCACTTTGACAACTGGCTTGACGAAAGCTCAAGAGCAAGAAGTGTGGCTAATGCCCCACCCAAACTATGACCAGTAACATAAACACGCCATTGAACTGGTGGCTCATTCCCATTGTCACTATCAACAAAATTAAAAGACGAGCGTATCAACTAAAAAATGCATATTTAACAGCACTAATGACTTAGGTTAGGAAACAAATGAAAGAAAAAACAACAGAATGGTTCCTCAATTTGCAAACTTCAATTATAAAACTTAACGAGTTTTGCTAAGTACAACTTACTAATAACCAATTGCTTGTTTAATGATGGAGATGATCCTAATCCTGACTGAATCATATGCGCTTAAAAAACCACTATGAACCTGAAAATTAAATATTAGTATCAACAAAATTATCTTGCTTCACAACAGTTCTTTGGGCAATATCCCAAACAATAAACAGCTATGTAGATGCAAACCTGAACTTCTTCCTTAAAATCTCCACCAATCCTTTCAGGATTTAAGCTACAAAAGTGAAATAGATGTTGAAATTACAAATAAAGTGAATTGTGATAATTAGTTTTCAGAAAAAAACATAGGGCGAAATAATGAAATGCTTCAAAAGCTACATGCTAAAGTTGATACAATTATCAAACAAAAGAGAGAAATAAATGTTTAGATGCAGCATGTGAATTGCGTTTAACTTGGAAATACATCTATTAAGAATATATGATAACTGAATTCATATAATACCCATAAATATGTCAGGCGATTAATAATTCAAAAATCCTATAGTTAAAAGCTCAGCACTTTTATATATTTCTCCTTCTTACAAGTAAGATTGTAAACATATATCACCAAAATAAATCAGATTGTTTCAGTTCCATTAACATGAAGTAAAACCAACCTCCATAAAAATGGTGGGGTAACATTGTCCAAATATTCTAATCAATAATATGCAATATTAACTGATCACATTCTCAAAGATGAACTAAGGGTATATAGAAAAATCTAAAAGCACTGATGAGAATTGGGTCACCCTAAATTACAATATGCAGATTAATAAAACCAAAAAAATTATATTTCACATTACCCAGCTGGAACTAGCTTCAAATCAGTTAGCAAATCCTTCCATTTTGTCTGAAAAAATGCAGAAACTGAACAAGTCAAATACAGCAAATGAAACAACCATCCTAAAAGAGTATGAAGATATAGCATACTTGTTCAGTTCCCCTGAAAGCAACAACTAATCTTTTCCGTGCAGAATCTCGCCAGATTGCAACCTGCAACTTACTACAAATTAGTGCTAAAAAATTACAATATTCCGCTATTAAAAAGATATGATTTTTTCTCTGTTTACTAAAAAGTTAACCTGTGTATCAGTTGACTCGTTATCCAAAAAACATAATTTCTCAAATTCAGACTTAATAAAACTTGGGTGGCCTAATGAAGTAGCAAGCATTGCCCATGCCTCCATTGCACTCTCAGCAGTTGAAAACAGTGCCCTCATTTCCTCCACCTTTTTTTCATCCAATCCAGATGTGTCCAGAGAGCTCAAAAGTTTCTCACTCTGAGATGAATCCTTTCCAGAAAAAGGTCCTTTGTTTGGTTTGGAAACAGTAGCAGTCAAAACCATCAATGCTCCTAACACAGAATCAGTTTGCCTTAGTAAATCTTCTGTTGCCTTTTTTATATCTGGAAGTGAAGGCTGAATTGCGGTAACGGCAGCAGGCCCACTTGCTTTATCACTGTCAACATCCTGACTTTCTGGCGTGGCGAGTCCTGATTCTATATAACCCGCTTCAGCTATCTTTTGCCACTGCAGTCCAGATTTGTTCAAAAAGTCTAAGGCATCCCACTTCAATTCCACAAAAGCATCGAGTCCCAGTTTCTGAGCAACATTTTGGCCGATAACATCAGCAAATTTTTTCCAGAAATATTTATTCGATTGCTTATCCTCACCAGCTTTTGCCACCAACTCTGCTACGTAACCATTCTTTGATTCAGTCTGCGATGACTTTGACTGGCTTCCTTCGCTACAGTTTGTGTCATCTAATGGGGCTTCTGAAATGTTCTCGATCGAAGTGACGTTCACAATATTCTCTAAGTCTGAAGAATTGTCTGACACTACCATGTCATTGGAATTTTGCACAACGTCTGAGTCATTACTTTTAAACAATCGATCCTTAGAAAGGTATGCATCGTTGAACGACTTCAATTGACCAAAAGCATTTTCCACAAACTGGCGTGCAGGCACCGTCTCAGAGCCAACAATAGTTTTCATCGCCGAATCAAATCCATTTACTCGAAGAAATTCTAAAGCAAAAGGAAGTTTCCACCACTTTTTTTCTTCTTCAATCTCACCGAAAGTTTTATATTTAACCTGAAACCCCATCAACCAGCAAGTATTAAAAAGAAGTTATAGTACAAGATCTGAAGGCTAAGTTTTGCTCGGAGTAATACCAATGCATCCATACAACTCAGGGTACCGAACTATCAAGTCCAAGGTATTCATTATATGATAAAGCAATAGACAAAACCATCAAAATGTATATCCTTCCAACTACTCATCAAATTTCTCATTCTTCTAATGCTTTGTTGGAGAGAATGAAAGGTATTGTTTAATTTGAATACGATTCATCACCGCAATTACAGTAAAGGAACCATGGCAATTTCAGTTTTAGATTATCTTTCATCTAAAAAGGCTTTGTTCTCCTGTCAACTTGAATCCACCTTCACTGATTGGTTTATCATAATTGCTTTTCTTTAATAAATGTGCTAATGCACTTTTCACTTAGGATATCTGTTATTTTCTAGGCATGTCATCCATTATCATCTAGCTTCCCCAGATTCAAGTTTGAGATATTTTCTGCAAAAGAACAACAAAAATTTGATACCACAGCTATACAACAAAGATACATTAGGAACGTGAAACAAAATACGATATAACATTATTGTGATAGATAACCACCCAAAAAATATAGAACTTTAAACAGGATCAACAAAAATGTAATGCAAGAGTGAAAATGCAAAAAAAAAAAAAAAAAGATTTGGTACCTTGAATTCACAGGACCTCCTTGCATCAGATATCAATCATAGCACATAGATGCTGGCCACTTCTCTATTGAATTCGCAACACCATTGAATTCATAGTATTATTATCAAAGTAAACTTACAGGAACAATAGGATAATGGGGGAATCCAAATCTCAAAATACAATCAGAATATACACGGATAGTTGAGAAGTCACTATCCTTTGAGCTTCATTTAAAAGTTATCAAGCATTCCAAGAAAATGGAAGTTGCTGAAATTGTACACATTTTTTAATTTCAAAATCAGCTTTTACAAGTTAAAACCAGGAAAACTAGTGATGCAGCCAAATTACAACATATATAAAACATGAAATTGGAGATGCAATCAGACTAGTAAGGACATATCAAACTTGAAAAGCACCTATAGGGTTATAATATGGTTTTTGAGGAAAGGTCCACATGAATGGTGCATCCCATACTGCATTCTTAAAGAAAGTGGAACCTTATTATTTTAGACTCCTAAAGAAAACATTCTCAAACTTGTCCAAATTCATGCAATAGATGGTGCTTGATAAAGATAAGGAACAACCAAAGACATCAAATATTATATCACAATTTCCCTTACAACAAATGCATGATTCAAGGATGTCACAAACAATATATTTCGTGGGCTTTACATGTTATTGGCACTTTAGACTGAGAAGTCGAGGTTCAAATCACATCTTGAATTTCAACAAAGGCTAGAGATGAACTTTTCCATATACACTTAACTCCGATGTGGCATTTGCATATGTCAGAATTGGTATTAATATTATTCATTGGGCCTTACCATCAACTTAAATAGGTCAACTGATTTCATGACAAATAAGAAATGGTCTGAGTTTCCATGCTACCTTGAATTAAGGTATGATATTGATTTATCAAAAAAAAAAAAAAAGATGCATGCAATTTGCATTTTTTGGAATTTGAAAAACAGATATTTTGCAGATCATGCTTTTACTAGATATAAATACAAATCCTATCAATATGTAATTGAACTTCTACTTAAGGTGCAACCTATATTTTCAAAAAAAAAAAACCTATCCATTTAAAAAAAGGAAAACTTTTACCTAAGTCAATAACCACACAATCTTATTGCTTCAAAGGAACTTAATTTACTATATTTGTAATTGATAAGAAAGAATACGAGGTTCGCATGACTGAACAAATAAACATCATTCCACTGTGAAGTGTAAGCTCACCTCTAACTGGACCTTCCCACCACCACCCATCCCTTCCAATTCCACCAGCAACTGATGCAAATTCCCTAGATAAAAATATTACTTTAAGACTTCTAAGAATAAAATACCAATAGTACAGCATCCAAACTAGATATGATATTACTAACAGACATATCGACCACATAGTTACTGTAACCATGTACTTATAAGAAATAAACTACCTATAATTTGTATATCTCTCTCGCAAAATGATTATCAACACAAGAATCATGGTACCTTAATTAGGTGATAATTCAAACAAACAAAAGCACTAGCTCAGTTTGATTTTTCATTCTGAAGGCATGTTAATCGTTTGTATTTTTATGCCATTGAGTCACCAAATTCTCACCATCACAAAGGCTTTCCAGACTAACAGCAGCATTGCCCATGCGTTTATGCGGAGTCACAAGGTTGGCATCCCAAGCAGCAACCTGAAGTTCATGGTTGAATGTCATATATCATTCTATGTTGATCGTGTCTTGCTAAATAACAACAGATTCAGATCATCCATATGTTTACATGCTGAAAGCTTTTCTGAGATTCGTTACTTGAACAAAAGATGGTAATGGTTGTTAAATATATAAAGTTATATTTTGCACCATGCAAGCAGCAGCAGAAATAGAAAAACTAAGGCAAATATTGGAAAATGCAGATATGTATCAACTGATGTGGCATAGTTCATCACTACATTTAGTCAATAGAACAACTAGAAAATATTGCAATTTGAAATTTACCATACGAGTAATTCCTGCATGAAAAATAGAACTATATATTCAAATTTAGCTTTTAATTTATGTTATCTTTTTATATAATTAAAAACTAATGATAAATGAGTTACTAGAAGTACAAAATGTACTGCTAGTGATTTCCATATTTTAGAGATAAATATTCACAAAAAAGAATTATGTTTTGACCTGAAGAGTTTTTGTTGGATGCTGTTTAAAATTTAAAGTGAACTCCTCATTCCATGTTGGCTCCTTTTTTCTGCCAACATTCATCACATATGCACAATTACAAATATTTGTTAGAAATTGAAGGGAGAACCGCAATGAATTGCTTTTTGCATTATTGAAATTATTAAAATCCGATAATAGAGCAACAACACAAGAAACGAGTCATGAAAGGCAAAATGATTGCTTGAATTTAGTTTCAAGTAAATACAGAATGGCATGCACACCCACACACTAGAAGTGCACATATTCTATCATAAGGTGAATTTGTTACATCCTTTATTGGGATGTAATTTCCATCTTATAGACGAGGGTTCTAGTGGGGAAAGTTATCGTGCTTTCTGTTTCCCTTTTTTCTTTCAAATTGTGTTCTGAAAGGTACAGGTGGATTCACCAATCACTGCCTCATCTCTTCTCTTCATTTACACTCTATTCATTCGTTAAGTTAATTTGGAACTTATATAACATAAAGTAATCAAAAGGTAGCGATGGAACCTCTATTTTGACAAAGTTACTCTATAACTGAAGGCCTTTCCTGTAGTTCAGTTAAAATCTCAACACTCAATGGACTTATTACAGATACGGTTTCCAGCATATTTAAATAAAGGCATGATTCACAACTAATGTATGATTAAGCAACTAGTTTCAGTTACACCTATCTTTAAGAAAAAGAAAAAGCAAACCTTAAATCGGAAACAACACATATTTTCGATGCCATGAAAGTTTGAGCAGCATGTTGGTACAATTTTATTCAACCTTTGACATCTTATCCTTTACTCCCAAAATATTAATTTACTTACCCCCACTTAATTTTGCTTTTGACAACCTGGCCATCTAATTGCATGACCACATAAGGATCACTTGTTCCCTGCACATCATAAGTCAAATACACAAAGCTAAAGACTGAAAGCAGGGGAAGAAAACCCGCAACGTCAAATGTAAGGGGTCAGATAACACACCCATGGATCCATTGCTGGCAAATCAAGACCCTTTATTAGCTTTATAAACAGTTGACCGTCATATATCTCACGTACAAATGTCCTGTAAACATTTAAAACAGACTTCCTATTACTAGGTGAGCAAATGGAACCACAAATCGCTGTTTGATATGCTTCTAAACACAGCCAAAAAAATTCATATACGTTGAGTCCCAGTTAAGATTGTAGTTAGCAGAAAGAAGAATCACTAATCTCTAAGATTCAATTGTTAGAATTAAAGTAATTACATACTCTGAGAGGTATACAGTCTTACAACCTGCAGCATCAATCTCGCTCCTACCAACGTTGACCTGATAAAATGAATCCAGTATGGCAAAAAGAATTGAGGTTTCACAATTTAACTTCATAGAATCCAATAGCATCAGAAAAACGAGTGATTGAATGAAGGAGTCAGCAGAGAAAGCAAGGTTCCTAATTATATCTTTTACTTCCGCAAAATTCAAATCATAATTGAAATGAAAACCGATACAAATAGTCTGCAACCCTCCCACCTAAAAATGCCGTGGGCGTAGGGCTGCACTGGAGAACTGAATTGTGAATTTTATATTCTTCAGTGTTGAAATGCTAAAGCCTTCAAATTTTTATTTTGTTTGAGTTTAAAATTGAAGATTTCAAATTCTAAGCTTATCTAGATATCCTCACTGTTTTTTGACAGTTCAAGTTATGAATAAACCTTTCCCCAAAGTGTAAACAACAAAGTATGAAGGCAGGAGAATGCATTACAGGAGGAGTGGTGTAAGCTTCAAATGCGAAACCAGCAAGGACAACAGCAAGATTGATATCGAAAGGAGGCCGCTCATTGTCATCCTGACCAGAGACATTCGCAATCGCAGCATTCGCATTGGTGGACGAGCAACAAATGGGGTAAAATCCCCCTCTGCCTCGATGACGACTATCTCTCAAATAAATAACTCTAACTTTGCGGTGAAAGTGAACCGGAAAGAGGCGGTAAAAGCTGAGATTCCGGTATGTGGACGCAGGGGCGCCGAAACGGTAACAGAAAGGAGGATTAGGTTGGAAAGTCGCCATGGAAAAGGCGGACAGCATGGAGAAAAATTGAAAGTGAAAGAAGAAATTAGGTTTGAGTGGACACTGAAAGGAGGAAGAAAAGGCACGCAATTGGAGAAAAGCGAGAAACTTTCAGAAACTCCGTGGAGACCTGAGGAAGAAGCAACTTTTCACTTGCTGCCAAATTTGTACACACGCCTCATCTTGATTGTTTGACCTGAGAAAATACTGCCCATAATTTTGTTTAGAGTGGCTGATCATTGTTGTTTTAAAATTGAATTAATTTTGAAATATAGAAGTAAAACTGATAATTGAAATGGTGAAAATGTTTGATGAAATTTAATTATAGTTTATAATATGAATGATCAAAAGAATTGATAACTGTTTAATAATAGCTAGGAAACACTGAGAGGACTTGATTCAACTTGATTAGAAAGGAAATGACAATGGTTTGTGAGGTTTAAAATACTTGTATTGTTTCCGCATTTGTTGAAAAAGGCAGGAGTAACCTTCAACTTTGTAATTTTAATTATCAAGATTGGATTCCGGAATGAAACAAACTCAGCAACATCATTTTAGCTCATACATGTAAATTTTCAACTACAAGTTATTTATTTTGAGGCAACAAAATTCTTTTTATGTTATGGTACTGAAGAATCAGCTTCCGTTACAACCTACTGAGCCTTTGATGAAAGAAAGAAAGAAAGAAAACAACTACATGAAAAAGAATGAAAAGAAAACATTGTTTATTACATGAAATGGTTCATAAGGCAGTTATTAAGGATTAAACAGTAATCCAAAAATGGTGTAATTAAAATCATTTCTTGGACTGTTCATTGATGCCAAGTGTGTTCTTAACACCATCAACCGCTCCCTGAGCCATGTTCTTCACACTCTCTCCTGTCTGCCATGCATTTTCAATTTCATCCATCATATTTTAAGCAATCAATGTATATATATATGTATATAAACAGCAGAACAAAACAGAATTAAGGTTGATGAGTTAGTTACCTGCTGCAAGAAGCCACTGGGGTCTTCCTTAGCATGCTGGGCATTGTCGGAAGCCTTGTCCCTGGCAACTCCTGCCTTCTCTTGCACATTTTCAGTAATTTGGCTTGCCTTTTCCTGCCATCCACACTCCATTGTTATATCATTGATTAACACAGTCAGAATAAGTATGCATGTATGTGGTTGATTCTTACCTGGGCATTGCCCTTGGTCTGGCCTGCATTGAAGCTTTGTTGCGCGCTTGACATTTTTCGTTTGAAATTTGTTGTGCTGAATGTGTTCGAATATTGTTGTGATAATGGATGTGTTGCGAGTCTGTATTTATAGTAGCAATAAGCTTTCTTATGAATCAATGGTGGAGGATTTGTAGGGTTGTTATTGTTCTTTCTGCTTTTGAATAGGTAGTTTTAGGAACTATTCAACCTTAATTCACTCGTTAAATAAAAGTCCATGCTTCTCATTTCATGGCACAGTAAGAGATAATGGGCATGCATTACCACAAAATAAAAATATTTTAAAGTGAAAGAGATTGTGTCATATATTATTACTAATAAATTGGGGAAAAAAAAATTAACCACGGTGGGTCCATAAGAAAGCCAGTTGGATTTATATTCAGTTGAATTCGAATTTGGAGAAACTTTTTATTACTATTATTATAAAATAATAATATTACTATTAGTTTTGATTTGTTCCATATTTTTTTTGAACTATTTTATTTTTCTGTTATTATTGCTGGTATTGTTAAATAATTGTAGATATAAAACTTTCCGATACATAAGTTATGTAGAGTTTGATACTGTGACTAACACAAATTATTAACCAGTTGTTATGGTTAAAATCATGCCATATTCAAAGAGGTGATTATTTCAAAATATAAATTCTTTTGATAAAATCATTTTGTAGTTAAATCTGGATTGGAATTTGGACGAAACCTGTTAAGGATGCCAAACTCTTCCAACATAACCTAATTGCTTAAGAGCAAAGTTTGACTTAATGTAACATAGTGATGAAATTTTGGAAATGAGATGCTACAAAAATAAAAGCACATTATCTTGTTTGACTTGAACAAGATAATGAGATTAATTATTTTTGCTATACTATCTCTTTTTGTGGTACATCAAGTATAATGAATTACAAATTCTGGAAATGAGATGCTACACAAATAAAACCACATTAATAATGTTGATTAAAATTAAAAAGTAAAAAAAGGAAAAAGAAAGATGATATATGGATCAAATTTCGGCTTCAAAAAGTGATGGAGAGGAAGTCCAAACAAACATATGCATTAATGAAGTTATTGCACAGGTGGCAGCTCAGTAGTTGATGACGAAAGTCGTATTTCTTCCATGCTTCAATACGAGGCTTAGGATCATGAAATTATTGTAAAGTAATGTACAACCTTTGAATTTAGATGTCCCTCTGATATGTTACACGTGATATTCACCGGCTTGGTTTTTTTTTCTTTTTTTAATCACTGCATCTCAACCACAAACGCAAATTACGTGTACCGGTTGCCAATTTTCCTAGTTTTACGATCGCAAATTGCATCTCACGGTCAAAATCACATCTTATGCCGACCATTCAACCTCATCATTAACCCATTTTGTAGATTATTGCACAATCCCTTATTATTACACAAATTAGGCTTCTTTTCTTCCTAGTGATGAGGGCATAGCTTTTGTATTTTACATCCTTCACATGAGCTTATGATAAAAAAAAAGCGAAAGGTACATGATTTTGATTGCCCCGTTAAAATATAATGGGCAACAAATATCTCAATGCATTAAAGCAACAGCAGCCTCTTGTACTGAAGGCTGAGTCACATACACAAAATGCTCCGCTTCTCGCTCGACCTCCTCCCTACACCGTTCCGTAATATCCTTCCCTTCTTTCATCTTCTTCACAAAAGCCACGAATCGTCGCCAGTTATCTTCCTGGAACAGGTGAGGATTCATCCTCAAGTACGTGAAAGCGCACATCTCACTGTCCCCCGAATTATTATCCACGTTCAGCGCGGCGGCCCGCATGATCTGGTCATGGGCCGGCTCGTCGTAACGGGGCAGCGCGTTTTCGCCCGCGAGCGGGACCCGCGCCTGCTGAGTGGCGAGAGCCACCTGCCGGACCAGCTTTTCCGGGGCGCAGAGCGCTTCCAGCGGCTGCTCGTGGTCCCGCATCTCAATGCAGGTGAAGTTGAACACCCCCCCGTGGCGGCCCAGCATCTGGGCGATCGGGAGGTAGCCGTCCCGGAACCTCGTGTTGTAGTAGCCGGCGGTGAGCTCTGGCGCATGGGACCTCGTCCCGTAGTGCCAGTGGATTCCGGCGACCTTCACCGAGATCTTTACGCCCGTGTTCTCGAAGATGGACGCGGCTGACGACAGAATCCTCTCCCCGTGATCGAGGAGCATCTGGGAGTACCAGTTGAGGAAGAATTCGCCGTAAGGGCTGGCCCACCCTCCGTTTTCTTTTTTGAAGAATTGGGTGTCTTCTGGCCAGTTGTTGTAGTGGCCGGCATCAGTTGGGCCGGTGCTTCCCCATTCTGGCTTACCAGCAGCGTCGGCAGCAGCTTTCAAGCTGCTAAGCATATACTGCATCATTCATATTAAAGGCATCAATACCAACAATGTACAGTTATTCGTTAGGCAATAGAGTCAGAGACTGTAATTCTATAAATACCTTGTCATAACACTGGAAAGCTCCGATTCCCGGAAATTTCCATACACCGTCTTGTTCAGGGTACGAAGGATATCGAAGCTCGCCTGCTGGGCCCATTCCAGTTTGAATTTCCTGCATTTTCACAAACTCTGCTGTGTTAAAAGGCAGCAACTTTCTTCAATCCGAAGCACACATATTCTAAAAGATGCATATAATAATGTATAATATAAAGATTGCATTGTAGTGAGGAATTACCACAATGGTGTCGCCAAGAAGGTGTTTGAAGTTATCTCTGAAAGCTCGCATGAAGTCAGAGTAACACTGCACTGGACTCCGACCTTTAAGAACAGGAAGGGTATCGCAGCCTAGAGAGAGATATTCGTAATTTCTTCTGCCCCATTGATCTGTATAAGCAAGATCTGGATCTTTCTCTATCTCCTCTACAACCCACTTCGGCAACGGAATACTGCACCCAATCAATCAATTATCAATCGTCACTCACAGAAAAACCAATTTTCATTCCCCAACTCAGACATTATCAATGCCACTATTGAACCAATAATATTTCTTAGCCTAAACCAATGAGTCCCGAGGATAAGCATTAAGCAATGAATGACTTGCTCGACTTTAAAATTTTTTCTGGCCAAATCTAGGAAAATAAGTTAACTATCCAGTTTAAGCGCTCAAAGTTCACACGCAAGCTATAAAACATGGAGAAAGTATTCAAGTAAAAGATAAAGTGAGCTAAAAGAGTGCGGGTGCCAATTACGCGCAATTTCAAAACAGACGAATTTTCGTTTTCAAAACTTCTAAGATAGGGCCACAAAACAAAAGGAGATAAAATACTGTAATAGCTTACGTGCAAGAATCGCCGACGTTTCCTCCACACTGGTGAAACGACATAACCGCCTGAACCTTGAGTCCGTGTCGTTTCGCCATCTCTAGAAGCTCGCTGTATCCTCCCCAATTATACTGCCCAGGCGCCTCTCTCTCTACCAATCCCCACCAAACATCCATCATCACCCCTTCTACACCGGCGCTCTTCAACGCCTGCAAACTTGCGTTCATCGCCTTCCTCCGGTTGACGGTGTTCCCCATGGTAACGCTGTCTAACGGCATCATCACGAACACCGGCACTCCCTTCCCCTTCTCCTTTGCGGAACCTTCTCTGTACACCCTCTCTTCAGCCGCCGTTTCAAATCCAGTATCCAACGCAAATGCACGGCAAGCAACCGACAGATCCGCGCGCATACCGCTAAGAATTGGAGATCTGCAGGGACTGGTGGGCTGGGATTTCTGCTCCATGGCATCCGGCATCTGAATTTGACACCGAGGACTGGGCAACGGCGATCTCCAGAAGGCAGCCGTGGCAGTAGATTCAGTTGTGGAGGCCGTTACGGGTGACGTTGAAATAGGGGTGCCAACTAGAGCTCCGATCTGATGAGTAATGTTCATAGCCATAAATTTGTAGTTTTATTTTTTCCGAGAGAGAAAAGAGACCGAAAATCTGAAAGAAAGTTGAATGAATTTTTTATTTTAAAGAATAAAGATGAATCCCTCTTTCACTTGATGGGGGAACTTGGGCTTTTTTCTTTCTGATAAATTGGAGGTAAGAACCAGAGGGAAGGGGATGCAGTATATATAGAGATGGAGAGGATAATATTTAATTCAGTTCTAAGATAATACTGACACGTGTTATGGCCACCACGCCATAGATGCGAATGAGAAGACGACGGCTACGATTACTCCTGTACATGTGGATAATGGGCGGTGGTGATGAGGAATGTCAAATCCATATAATGAATAAATTAATGGAGAGTTCCAGCAAACTTTGGAATTGCATTTACGCGTTGTCTTGTTTCACCTTTCAGGTTCCTTTCAAGGTTTTTTCTTGCTTATATGTCTATCCGACTATTTTGTATTTACTTTTTAAACTTAATTATTGCTATAGTCATTTTGTGAACGTCTTTCTAAAAACTTATATAACCATAAAAATATACATTTTTTACGGATCTGAGTTTATTGGATACGGCGGGGTATATATAATATTTATGTAATGATTATCTCTCTCATCACAGCTAAGATTTTGTTATCTTTAATTAAGTTCAGTTTAATAAATTCTAGTTAAATTAAGTTCAACTATATGTAGTTATAAATTTACACTAAAATAAATTAAATTATATTCAGTTAAATTAAATTTAGCTTTTAGAAGTTGTAGATAACATAACTTAAGCTTAAATTTTCAAAAATATTTTCACTTTTGACAAGAAAATGATTACTAAATATAGATTTTTCTATGGTTATTTTTATTACAAGATTTTACATGTACTATAATTATATCAGTGGTGCTCAATTTGATTTAAGGGGGTATTTCTCTAAACTTAAAAGTCAGTCAAATTTACTTAAATTTAGGATTTTAAATTAAAAGTCATTTAGTTTAGTATTCCTCTAAACTTTTTTCAACTTATAAAAGTTACTTTTAAGTAAAAAGTAAGAAGTAGCTAATACTTGCTTCTAGAAAGTGACTTTTTTTCAAATCTACTTTTTGACCAAACAAATTACAATATTATCCTTATATTATATTCAACACTCAATACCCTTTTTAAAAATATATCCTTTTTAATCTTTTCAACATTCAACATCCTATAAGTGACTTAGAATTCAATTTTGAGAAATACTTTTGATGACTTAAAAATCATTTTACAGAAACACTTAACTATTTATTTTAAAATTCCTTAAAAGTTAAAAAAACTCTTTTAAGTTATAAGTTACAAGTTATAAGTTTGGAGAAACACCCACTAAATGTTCTGAAGTTCAAAATAATAACTTAGTGAGCAAAATATAACAATTTCACTAAATTATAAATATACTAGAATAATATTACATCAAAATTGTACAAAATATAATCATAATTTTTTTAACTAACAGATAAAATGAATATTACATGAGGACGCAATAAAATGTAGGTTGGGCTGGTCAGTAGAATTTCAAACATATCTCAAATCCAGTCTTACATTTTTCAAGTTTTTATGGACTCGTGTTGGAATAGGAGAATAAAAAATGGAA
This sequence comes from Euphorbia schlechtendalii, assembly GCA_949673415.1. Lineage (NCBI taxonomy): Eukaryota > Viridiplantae > Streptophyta > Magnoliopsida > Malpighiales > Euphorbiaceae > Euphorbia > Euphorbia schlechtendalii. The sequence goes on along the minus strand of CATIWQ010338772.1, from coordinate 18,687 downwards.
AAAATGGGCTATGGTGAGTACCCAATTCCACTAAACTAAGAAAGTCATTGAATTTTCACTGAATGTGCTCAATATGCATGCAAAAAAGCACCAGCAATGTGACATCCCATTATTTACTGGCTGGGGGAGGAAAATAGAAATCCAAAGAAAGAGATGGAGTTGATGAAGACAAGTTAAAGAAAAAATGAGTGGTTCTCTTCTCCTAATATATAACTTGCACGCTTTATATGACTGAAAGGAAAAGCAAACACAGTACAATGCTTCCTATGAGATATTGTCTCCAATTCCTGCAAGCTGCTATGGTACAATTACTAAATTAGTGTAGCTGTAGCATGACCTGACCCAAATTTATAAACAATACGCCTTTATTAAGTCAGATAGTTCTCACACTCCCGTTTATAGTAACAGCACGTGTCTTCTTGAACATTCAGTATTCAGAGATCTAGCTTACACTACATTTTCATGACCCGTAATCAGTTTAATGGTTATATGGTTCTCAGCCTACACCTCGAGAATTTTCACTTATTAGGGCTATCCCTCCTTCCGTTGGAAATTTAAGCAAACTTTCTTACTTAACGGCTCAGTCACAACAAAACTTTCCCGATCTATCACTAGGGAAGAAGGAATGCTTAAAATCTCATGTTGATCTCTCTCTGCTGCAAAATGTCCTCACAAGTCAAAAGTCTTATCTACAGCAAATTTTAGCATTTTGTCTATCTTGAATCTGTTCAATAATTGAATTATTTATCCATTCCAACTCAAATTAGTCACCTTTCACTACTTTTACTTATTGGCTTGAATACCAACAATCTTATTGATCTTCAATAATCTTTCTATATTCATGTACATCGACTTTTCTTATCATCTCTCTTGAAAATTTCCAGTTTTGGGGAGTCTGCAATACTTAGATGTTCATGATAATCAGTTAACTGACACAATCCCCGAGGAAACAGACTAGTGAGGTGCTTATCTGTGGAAAAAAATTTATCAGGTTCTATTCTTCAGAAATTGGAACTATATGCAAATTTTCCATATATGGCTCAATGAGAACGGACTTTTAGGATACACTCCCCAAGCAGTGGGAAAATTTGAAGAACTGTTTGACCTTTCTTAGGAACAAAACATCCAAATCAGTCCAATCCCAGCATTCATCATAAATCTATTTCTGAATCAACTTTTGTGGCCACTTACCTCCAAATTTCTTTCTTGGGGGAATGCTTCAATTCTTTTCAGCAAATGAGAACATCACAGGCCCAATTCCCAAGAGCTTGAAGAACTGCACTAGCTTAGTTAGAGTGAAGCTCAAAGGTAATCAACTTAAAAGAGACATATCACAAGCCAAAGCACCCGTACCCGTACTTGAATAACATTAATTTGAGTTACAATGAATTGTATGGTGAGTTATCACTTACACCAAATTGGTGGCACGGCCAAAATCTAATAATCAACCAACCAAGCTTTAATCCAACACTAGATCAGCTATATGGATCTATTGAGACCAAGCTCTATCAATGCTAGTTAATATGTAGCAAACACATATCATTCAAACTGTCAAAATCTAACACTCCTAGAAATTTCTACAGTAAAATTTCTGGCAGGATCCTGCACCTCTCCTAATAGGAGTGATCCCATTGTGGACTCTCGATTTGAATAATAACAATCAGGCAATATTCCTGAAGAAATTTAAATGATGACTTATCTAGAGGAGCTAAACCTACTAGCAGCAAAACAGTTAGGTGGATCTATCCTTAAGCAGTCAGAGCAGAGCTCAAGGCTATTATTTTTTATTTGAGCAGGAACGCTCTGCTTAATAGCATACCCTTCAGACTGGCAATATCCAAACACTTCAAGGTCTATTTTTTTAAGCCACAAGTAGCACTACACAATATAGAAAATAAAACTATAGAGCAGAATCAAGTCTAAATCCAAAATATACAAAAACTACAGTTCCTCGTGGTATTTTAGTAGCCTTAAATAGAAAAATAACAGCAAACTTCAATGCCAAGCACTAAATTAACTTTCTGTTGTTCCCTGTTGAATTCCATGTAAGAGCTTACTGAACATTAAATGCCACAAAACACAATCAGCGTCCACACAAGAGTTGCAACCATAGTAGAAGGACAATTATAAAAGGAATTATCAGATTCAACAAGTTGCTGCATCTAACACTCCACTAAGCTGTATCAAGACTTCCAACAAGAAGTGAATCGGTTAAAGTATTTTATAATGAGCTGAAGGATATAATATTACTTAGCATGATATCATATTAAACCAAAACAGCAAAGCATCTCAACACACCACAATGTATACTGCAAAATGCATCATCTACATTCAATTAAAAGCATAATTTGTTCCACAAGGAGGCGAAAAAAAAAAGAAGCTTCCAAGCAAACCCCACGGCGTTCCTTATTTCCACAGAACTTAAAGCAAAATAGAAACAAAAGAGCGAGGGGTGAAGATTGCCTGTGAGAGGAAACGAGAATCAGTTAATGTCGGAATCGTCAAAATCGTCTTCGAAATTGTTGAAGAAATCAGCATCAACAAGTTTGTTATCAACATTGATAACTCCTTCCCCGAAGATTTCAGACGGATCCACATCATCGACTTCCATGGCAACAGAAGATCCTTGTTCATCCATGTCGGCAAAGAAATCCATCTGCATCGGCCTCATCTCTCACCTTTTCAATCAAATTGCAGCAAAAGTTCCCCTCCCACGAATACAAGCACTAATGATCGAGCTAGGTTTATATAAAAAAATCCTAGAAAGGATGCTTTTAGAAATAAAACAACAATGCGACGTCGTTTTGGCGCGATCTTTAATACAAGAGATTAAATTTGAGAAGATAACGAGGGCGTGGCCATGGAAGGAGCTACGTACAACCTTTGATTCTGCTGCCAAATGCCAATGGCTGCTGCTACCGGCGGCGCAATCCTGTTGGTAACAAAGCCCGCCACCTCCATTAATTCCGGTGAAAAACATAGATTTCCGTTAAGAAGCCCCAGTTTCTATTCTCAATTTAGTTCTGGCACCAACATTACTGGGATCACCAGGAATAGTCAGCGGAACTCCAATGTCGACTCCGGTAGGTCGCAGAATTTTACATACAAGTTCATAAGTAAGAGAAAACAATACAAAGATAACGATGCCGTTAAAGATGATGATAGTGGTGGTTATGGTGGTAGGGGCAAAGGCAAGAAGAGGAGATGGTGGTCGGATAAGCCACGGTATATGGAGGAGGAGGAGGAGGAAGAAGAAGCTCCTCCTAATATTTTGGAGGAATTTGTAGATAGTCTTTGGATATTAAAGGTAAATAAATTCTGCTCAGTTTTTCAAGTTTAAAGAATATAGTATGGAATGGCGCTAAACTAATACATTTGCACATGTGCATTTGTAATGCCTTAAGCATGAATTTTTGTTGTTTTATGTGCTGAGTTTATATTTTCAAGTCATGAATGTGGTGAGCTACAGTCATTTGATCTTTTTGCATTATGTTTTGGCATTTTACTAAAGAAATTAATTCCCGGTTGTCTGAATAGTTTCGTCATTGGTCTATGCAGTTTTCCAAATTCTATGGGTGGACACTTCCACCTATGATTATTTCTGCGCTAATTGCAACTGGTCCCAAGGCTTTCCTTATGGCACTAGCACTCCCTGTTGGCCAGTCAGTTATATCCTTTGTATTTCAAAAGTTAACAGCAAGGCCACGCAGCAAGCCAAAACACAGGGCTAGGAACAGGAGGAAAAAACCATTTGTCACTTATCCAGGCAATGTTGGTTCAGATGACGAGGAAGAAGAAAGTAAGCAGGAGAGTGTGGAGGGAAATGGGGTGCCTCGATTTTGGGTGGTTAGTGATAATGGTTCAGTTAAAAGAGACAACCAAGATGCGCCTTCTTTCGGTGGATGGGATGAGCTGGATCAATTGGAATCCGCACGAAGAAGGCCACCGCGAAAGGCTAGTCAGAATCGAAGCAAACCATCAACGAATGGCAAATTGGGTAAAATAAGGAGAGAAAGAGATGCGCCGATGTTCTAGAACCTATTGCTTGCTGTATTCCTATTTTTTGGTTTCATGGAGAAAGATGCTTTAGTGTTTTTTAGTTTTTTGACATGTGAAGATTTAGACGTTAAAGGCTTTGAGGAGAAATACGAACAGAAAATATTACCTAATAAATCACACTGCGCTAGTCTAATGTTATGCAAGCCTATGGGTGTACACAAGAGTTCTAACCAAGTGTTGCTTATTAAAAATAAAATCTCTATTTTGTTTATAATTGTCATATTGGACAATACATTGTATGGGGGGCTTCTGTTATTTTTATGCCTTATCTGAAAAGGTTTTATGTAGAAATGAATTACAACAATCAAGACTTAAAGAACGTGAATGGATTTTTACACTAAGCAAATGGATCTTTTATTATCTAGCAAACAGCCCAACTCTATCAATGTAGCAAGCAGAGCCAGAGTCTTGAAGACAGCCGCAGAAATTGTCATCATCTTTGGGAAATGTTTTTGGCAGTGGATGGTCCGGAATGATTCCGACCTAATTCAAAACAAGAAACAGCTTGATATGGAAGACAATGTGCAAACTAAACGCAGACCAAGAAGCGGAAAATCAAAGTAAACCTTGTCAATATCTGTGTGAGCAGGTGTCTCGTAGCGTGCAACTGTAACTGCCAAGCCAGAGCCATCAGATAGCAGAAACACCGACTGAATCTTTCTGTGAAATGTCATAAATACGCGGATTAGAAACAAAGCTACATTTTAGAGAATTTATAGAAGAAACAATTACCCTTTCCCAAATGTGGGCTCTCCAAACAACAAAGCACGTTTATTGTCCTTCAGCGCGCCAGCTAATATTTCACTCGCACTTGCAGTTCCCTTGTTCACCTGATGGAAATCAAAACAGAATTTTTTTTTTTTTTTTTAAGCGTAGTCATCTGACAGCAATACTCAAGTGACAAGACAACAGTAGGGTGGGTAGTGTAAGTTCAATATCAAGAACAAAAGGCAGAGAATCATAAAGCACACATAAGCAGCAGTTTCCGTTAATATTGCTCCAAATACAGTGATGCAAAATGTCTACACAGAAGATTTTTCTAAATATTGTTAATATCTGGACAAGAAAACATACCAGTACAGCTAAGGGTTCTGAAGCTGCAATTGCACCACTTCCTTCTGCGTCATAAATATCTCGAACACCACGGCTATCACAAATATATACGATCACGCCTTTATCTAGCCTGCTTGGAAACCCCTAAACATATTAAGTAGTATTTATTTTCCTAATTCAGACACTGAAGAATGTGACAGGCTGATAGCCATTTATTTGGTAGATCAGTTTAAATGAACGAATACATTTGTAACCTATCTACTAGAATACATTCCAGTTCAACAGCCTATACATTAAGCCTAAAGGCTAAATCAAAAAATGTACGAAGTTCACTTCTGAATACAATAATGTTAAGACATAATTCCATGAAAAGGAAAGATCAGGACCGCAAAAACACATAAGAAAATTCCGTATATTTACTTCCGGATATCTGAATTTACTTACCACATCTTCGCAATCTCAATTCCTTCGGGAAACAGACCACCACTGCAGCAAATTCAAGCTTTTAGAAACGCTGCCATAGGATGAATTTTAAAATTTTGCATGTTGAAAGCTAAGATTACCTATTGTCTCGAAGGTCTAACACAAAGGCACTAACATTCTCTCTTCTTAAAGAACTAATAGCTTCCCTGACAGCACCTTAAACAAAGTCGACATAAAAAAAACTAGTTAGATGAACTGAGATTTGTAAATTCAATGTAGTCAAGGGAAGAGTCTGCCAAACTCAAAATTTGGGCTGTGTACATATAGTGATAAATTATTTTTGAACTGATTTACTACTAGCCGGTTTTGTAGGAATACGTATCTTAGTAATTTTTGTCACCACTTCGCCAATCAATTTAGCAAGAAAAGCTAAACCACCAGAATGTTTAAAATGTTCAAATACAAAATCTCAACAATCAGAATAAATATTTGACTGAGAGAAAGGTTCCAGAACACCTGAAGCATTTTGGTTGAATGATGTAAGTTTAATGTACCCAATCTTAGGAGAATCCTTCCCAGAACTAGGAATTGAACACAGTCTTGACTTCACTGGATTCAGTGACACCCGCTCTCTCCTGTAAAGAAACTGTTAGTTCAAGTTGAATGAAATTTTAAGGAGATTAAATGTTTACAGTTAGTCCAACTAACATCAAAGAAACAGAGTAATGCACAAATCATCAAAGATAATAGTCACTATGAAGTGGCACAACTATTAGTGCCAGAATATGATGATGCGCAAGTGATGAAAGATTGGAGCACAATTTGTAACAATCAACAGAAGTTCGCTGAGACAAGTAAAGCAAAATACTCACGTTAAAGCTAGATGCTTTGTTTCAGTTCCGCTGCGAATAGTTAATTCCACTGAACTTCCTTCGGGTCCCCTACAATTGAATATATAGGGCTTAATGAAATTAATACATAGACATGAATGGACGTAAATGACAACAAACTCACCCAAGCAACACAAAATCATGCATATAGCAGGGTTTCTGGCACAGACTTTATATATCAAGCTAAATTTTATATAATCATGAAGTTAAATTCCAAGGTGTACTAATTTCAATAGTTAATTGCTAGAATATATCAACCCAAAAGTTTTCCACAGTGGTAGTTTCATTCATACATATATGGCGATCACAAGACCATGTAACAACAAAGAAAACGACATCTGTTACAAGCCCAATTCAGCAACATCACAAGAGGAAGATCAGTGTTTCAAAAAGCGCTAGGCGCTAGTCGGGCGGCTGAAGATTAATCAGGGCCTAGGCGGGGATTAATCGGGACCTAGGCGGACTTAGGCGCTAATCGGCAAGGTTTAGGCGCTAGGAGTAGTCGGGCTGCGACCTTCAAAATAGCACCTAGGCGAGGACTTTTAAAACAATGAGCAAGATAACAGATCTTTTGTAAGAAAAGTAATGTCATCAAAATACTCTACTGGCCCTTTTCGCTTGTTCATCAAGATTTTGCAGCTGCTTTGAAATGCTATTTGATCTCTGAGCATGCTCACGAAAATCAAATCACAAACCACCTAAATATTAATCTTATTGCTCCCCTTAAAGTGGTAGTAGTCTGTCCTTTTTTATGTTAGCTGATTACAAAAGAAATCCCTAAGATAAGCATCAGTATTATTAAAAGCGCTAGGCGCCCTTGAGGCACTGCAACCCTAAATTGTTCGAGGCGCTTGCCCGAGCGAAGTGAAGCTCAACTTGGTGAAAATGTAAATATATATGTGAAACAAAGTAAATATACATCTTGAAAATTAGAAAAAACTCAATTTTAGAAACAAATAGCAAAACTAATAATTACGAACAAATTTCATTTCTCATTATTTTATCTTAGTTCAATATCAATTGGAGATCAACGTACATTGGTTAAGATATGATGTGCTGATGAAACTCAGAAGTTGAAATAACATAGGAAATGAGAAATATAATAATGATAATTGCATAGCAAAAAAGATAGCATAAGGCAATGGCATTTCTAAATTATGCGATGGAATAAAGTAGCGAAAAGGCAAGCCAATTGTGTTCAGCCAAGAATGCAGATTTATTGAAGTGTTAAACAAAAACCTCCTATTTAAGTGATGATAGTTGGTTGGTTGGTTTTGAAATTCTAATTGGTAGAAATTTTACGGTATTGAGACCTTTCCTAATATATTTAGCCTTCATATCTCTCCTTACAATGTTTGATTAATTATTTCCATTTTCTAAGAAGATTTCTTTATTTTCCAAATCAGTTAAATCCCTTATACATAATATTTTTGATTGAGGCGCTCGCCTGAGCGCCTCAATCTTTGCCTGAGGCACTCGCCTAGGCGGCGCCTCTTTGAAGGCATGGCGCCCTGACATTGGTGAGGCACACTCGCATTGCCTCGCCCGAGCGCCTCATCGCCTTTTGATAACACTGATAAGCATACATTCTATTGGTCAAAATGAAACTTTCAAAGGTCTTATGATTTTTTACTACATCATCAGGAAGTAGCTGCACGAAGGAGAATACTGGATACATGAAACCTTTTCATATCCTATTATCTAAACGAACATTTTAACCAATAGATTACAGATTGAAACTATATCCTTTTCAGGAAAATTCTCACTGCTGCACCATTTTTCTTCTTTTGATACTGTACAGTAACTGCCTTCGAGGATGATTATATGGCTTAAAATTTAGCAAGCTAATTGAAGAAAAACCTATACAGAAAGAACATCGGAAGGAAGATCAACTTTCAATTTAGGTGAATTAAAGCCAAGAGACATACTGTAAGCGATCTGCAGCATCATATATGCCCATACTTTCAGTGCTTGCATCATCTATTGCCAATATCACATCCCCAGAAGAAATGCCAGCCCTACTTGCAGGACCTCCTGGAGCTGATGAAATAACAACAAGCCCAGCAGGCAATGCATCATCAGACACTGTAGGATAGCCTATTGACAGCCCTACACCTGTAAGAGCACCCCGTGTCCCAGACTGCCTTCAGAGAAGATAGTAGCAGATTTTACATAAGAATTTCAACAGATACGAAAAATGCAATATTGTATCTAAATTTGGGCACTTGTGGAAGAGAAATTCAATTGATTATATGCTAAAATAAGAAGTTTCATACCCGCAAACTCTTGAACTTCTCAGGTTCTAGGAAACGAGTAAAAGGATCATCCAATGAGGCAAGCATCTTTCTTATAGCCATGTCTGCCAAATGTGCCGATAGTTCAGAAAAGCAGTGCATAACAGGTGCTTTACTTCTATTGCTAGCAATGGAGTGCTAAAACAGATATGAGTCATCAATTTCTTGCTACAGGTTTCAAATACCATTCGTTAAAGATTTACTAGACAATAACCTGGTCATAACTTTAGACTTTTTTCCTTTAAACCCATAATTATTTCCTAAAGGATAAAACGCAATACTAATTGTATACTTCACAAATAAAATCATAGCATGATGCAGCACATCTAGCGGTGAAGAGGTCATTTTGATTCAAAATTGCTTGAAGAGGTTTCAGCATTGGAGTGACAGTATGTTTAATATACTGGGAGTACCAACTACAGAGAAAATGCTTATTTTCAGAATATCTAAACTAAATTCCTATATTTGAAAAGTGGCAATGCCAATTGCCTCCCCAACAGGTGCAAGGATAACCATGCCATTCAAATCACAAGCCATGCCATATTTTCCCACCTAAAACACTGTGAGTGCTCTGAACAGTATATCATCACCCATAAAGTAGAAGATAAAAACATGAAATATACAGATTGTATGTGCACTAGAACATCTGCTATTTGAGATTAGTTTTAATCAAGTAAAGCAGCAATCAATCAAAGTAAACGATTGCTTCGAAGGAAGAGGGCACCTACATGTCTCTTCCCTGTTGTTCATGGGTTCATTGCGCAGAGCATTTTCCCTATACCTGAACCAACTCTGACCATTAAAGGTTTTGTCAACATATGCACGATCAATCGTTCTCCACGCCTCTAAGAACAAAAGATTCTCCTCACTGAGCGCCCCTGCAATAAAAAAGACATTAGCATTGAAGTTTTGCAAGCATGGATTACATCAAATGAGGTAAAAATTTGCTAAACAAAATGGAACTCACAGGATGGAGCATTGCTGACAGCAACAGAAACCGAGGAAACAATCAGCATTGTGGCAACCAACCGTATGAAATGAATTGATGAATGCTTTCTCACATCTTCCATACTATTCATAACTTTTGAGAACATCTTCTGAGAAGAAACGCTTCTCCGAGGTTTAAGAACCATCAACTCCTTCTGAGAAGCTGCTGCTCGAAGACTGAAATTCGACGGACGCCATAATCGAGCATCGAGAAGGAGAACAGGAAAGGATTTTGATTTTAACTGAAAAATCTACGAATGAAAGCAGAAAAAAAGTGAAATAAGAATGGAAATGGGAAATGCTGGGAGTTAAGGAAGCAAGGAAAGTGAACCTGAAGATTAGCGGAGTTGAAAAGGGAAGGAGGAGCTGCGAAAGAGGAGAAGAAGGGAGTTGAAGAGTAGAAAATAGCAGAACCTGCTACGATCGCCATTGCGAAGAACTAGCTTCCACTCCTCCAGCTTTTCCTTATCGTTATTTGTTTAAATGAAGTAATGAAATAACTAAGTGTTATTAACAAACAATGAGTTGTTATTTAAACAAAAAGCCCAACAGTGTACTACTTGGGCCGGATCATAATACCTTCTAATATTGGGCTTAACGAAAAGCCCTTGGATACTATAATAGAGTAATTTTCTTTTTCATTATTATTTTAGTTTTAAAATAATTAAGAGTAGTTATTTCAGATTTAACAAATAATATCTTCAATTAAATTTAAACACTAAAAAGTAAACATCGTGATGACGTCGGTTAAAAATGAGCAAAAATATATTCCATTGGATTAGAGTGTTTTAAATCAGAGGTTGATTACTAATTTATAATAATAATATGGAAAAAGAAATCTCATGTAAATCAGAGTCCCATTGATTCGCTAACATGCATGATGGAAAAAGACTGCATGTATAGGAATAGTAGTCAAGTTGCATTATAGCATAATGAAAAAAAATGCAAAACTCCCAATTATAGAACTTTCATTTTTTTAATAAAAAAACTTCCATTTTTCCGCTGAAACATAAGCCTTATCCCAACAATCCGGCTTTTGGGCTTATTAAAAGCCCCTTGGTTCAATTCAACCCATTAAAACACTTTAAAACTCACATTTAGCAATGTTTTCAGAATTTAGTTAGCCCGAAAGCATCTTTGTTCAACCCATTGAAACACTCTTTTAAATGTAATGTTGATTGTTGATTTCTTGAAACTTTAGATTTAGTACTCTTGAATAATGAGTATCTTTATCTATTCATACTTGTTGGACTCAGTTTAAAGATTGTTCAGCAATCTTGTGTTAAAATTTTTAACGATGATAAACATGAAAGTAAGTAATCTATAAATCAATATTGTAGTCAACATTTTATTCAGGTTAATTAGAGTCGGCAAAGATTAGTTTGAGATATGTGGGTTGATCTAATTATACTTAGAATATATATGTTGAATACTATTTGTTGAGTTAATAACTCACCACAATGAGAATAAAAATAACATAGTACTTGTATTTTATCCTGCGTTGAGCATTCAAAAAGTAATCTGCTATAACATTGTATACTTTTTTTTAACTCTCTGTAAAGGACAATATATTCCTTAATTGATTCTTTTCAGTTCTCAAAGATAATGTGGCGCTAAAATAAAAAAAAGATTAATCAAGTGGTCCAAAAGAGAAAAGCTGAAAAGCTGTTGGTGCAAAAATGTTGGCCTGTCAACATTAAAGTTCAAGATTCAATGGACGTTCTCGCCGCATTTCAGATTGAGCCGCGCAACACTGCCAACTTGAGGATAATAAATCAAGCAATGGAATCCACGTAGCAATTCGCGCCCAACCTCGCCAGGACAGAATCAAGAGAAGATCAAGACATGATGATAAAATCATTTCAACAGTTTGATTTCGCAGTTTAGCAGATTAATCTCATGCATCAACAAAATAGAAATCTCTCTCACAATGAATTCAAATCCGTCTCCAATGTGAAAAATTTTGAAGACTATATGAGAAGTGAAATTGAATGATTAAACGAGTTGAATGACAAGTTTGTAACAAATACATGAGCGTTCTCCTATAAATAGAAGATTAAAAGCAATGTTCAAACTTGGTGAATACACCTGAAATTTCCTAAGTGTTAAAGTTCTGTCTTAATTTCCCAACAATTAAGAAATTCCTAAATTAGAAGAACTATTGCAAGTTATTACTCTATTCTTCGTTGAATTAAATTAGATCACAAAATATTCCCCATAGAGGTTTCAGGGAATTTTTCCGCGTTACCCACCAGGATTCCCCATTCCCCATCATAATAAATATATGTAAAAAATTTCAAAGTTTCATTAAACAAATTTAATTCATATCAATACTTCGAAAAAAATATTAAACTAAGTGTTTGTTTCAATAATACCAAATAAATGGAAAGTTTACTAATAACATAAGAAACTTAATAGAAACTTAATAAAGCAGACCATGAAATACATTGTTCAACGGGTAAAACAACAAAGCTCTTTAATTTATATACAAGGAGATTAGAATTATAAAGTTGATATATTATATAAACATTCATATATATTCCATAAGATTAGAAATACTTCTATTTAAAATTCACATTATCAAATGACAAAAATAAATACAATAAATAATTTGATTTTTCAAGGAATATTCGGGAAATTCCTATTAGGATTTATTGAGGTCGGGTTCGGGGATTAATCGGGATGGAGAATGATGTCACGATCTCCTTTAAGGATCCGGGGATTAAAAAATCTTCATTTTCGCCTCGTGAAGATTCTTATGGAGAATCCGCATTCCCATCGAGTTCATGGATTACCCGCCCCACTTTCAACCTAAGTAGACGGTGACAAGCAATTTAAATTTGGTAACTCCTTACTTGAGCTAACTTGCCAAGTAGAAAAAGGAAACACAATATTGTTCACTTTGAAATGTATAGTTAAGTCCAACTTTTTTTTATCGAAGAGAATAATTTATTATTAAAATCAGAGACAATTACAACTCTAATTAAAAGTGGATGAACATGAATTTGAATCTCATACGTATCAAAGAATCAGCTGCTTTACATCTTCACAACATGATTCACAAATTAAGAAACATGGACAAGTCTAATAATAGTAAAGGAAGTTTATCGGAGATAAAACGCCGTACAAAAAGCACACATAACACAAACATACAAAACATTTTTTTTTGTCGCAAGACACATATGCCTCTGAGCAAGACTTGTTTAAAAATTAATAATAAACGTTGCAAGCTATGTTAGTTTAACCTTCCAACTAATGATTTCACAAATCCATGACCATAAAAAAATCATGCTTGCACTAAGATCATTAAGTATTTATGTAAAGTTGGTTGAAATTTAACCCAATCGAAAAACGGTGAAAATTGAATTATGTAACAATGAATTCAAGTTTGAAGAACACAGTCATACAATGGAGGATAAAATAGAGTAGACTTAGTTATTCTAAAAATATTAAAACTAAAAAATGGAGTTCATTTATTAACAAAGAATGAAAAGATGTTTTACAGTTTAATACGAAAAATATCTGTGTGGATACACTACGCTCAACTACTAAGGCTGCCGTACAGAGAAAAAGTACTAGTGACGTTGGTCAACAAAGTAAATAGTAACATTCAAAGTCTTTCCTTAATTAAATTTAATAATGGTACTGATACTGATGCATACCTACCCCCCTCTTCTTTTCTTTTTCTTTTTCTTTGTTTCTGTTTATATGGGAAAAGTCAGAAATCACAAGTAGCAGCTTCATCACCTCATTGAAATTTACTAGCTTATAAGCCTCAAGAACAAAATTCGGCACCATCCACGGGAAAACCATATGGACATTGGTTTCTGCAATGTCATTGCAGTTCTAGTAGTGTATTATAGCCTTAGATATTAGTAGACAGTTATCTATATGCTTATTATAAAAGAAAAGAAAAAATAGACGTGGCTTGCTTGTAAGGGAATAGTGAGAGAGAGTACAAAAGCTCAAAAGGAGTAGCCCAATTTCATTAATGCAAATGACAGCCTCCATCCAGAAGATAAATAAAGCACCAAGGCATTCCCACTACGTGTCTACTTTTTTTGACTTTTCAACCACTCCAGAATTCAAGTGGTTTTGTTTATTAAGTCAAATTCTGATCATTTGCTTATGTTTTTTATTGCCTATCACAAATCCTTAATTCTGTAATTAAAGAATTAACTAAATTCGTTATTTGAAGATTTACTACTGATACGTGCGACTCTGATATTAATTACCTTTAAAATTGTAAGCTCAAATCAATATAAATATCAGCTCAGGAGATTGGTTTTACTTTTCATATCAAATATTAGCGGTATCTGTCCAAAATTGTTAATTTAAAATTAATGGTATTGCAAATTTTCCTTTCTTAGAAGATTATTTTTATAAATACATGTAATTTATTATACTGTTATGTTAAGTCTAGAAAAAAAAATTTAATATTAAAGGGATAAAAAAACTATCAAATTTCTTATGACATTAAATTTAAAATTTAGGTAACAAAATATAACTATCTGGTATTTGCACCATATTACCAAAAAAAATCTGGTATTTGCAACAACAACAGGTGCAAATATAGGCCCAAAACCTACAATTAAGCTCCTGTACCTCTCTACTTTCAATAAGTGGCCGTTTGTTGACTTTTCCTTGATGGAATTAAAAATAAAACTTCCAATGGGATTATGCACATGTTGCTACTACTATGTTTATTATATTAGCCATTTAATAAACAAATAATTCAATTTAAAAATCTTGTTATGTTGAAAAGCAGGTATATGCAATCTTGAAAACATGGGTACCACTACCATTGTCACATAAATAACACTCATTACTTTTTCTTATAGCAATCATTGAAATTTAGAACTCGAATTACGAACCATTTAGAAACAGATGCACTTACCATAAGAACGAACTTAAATAAGTAAAAACTAAATTTATTGCATTGTAATTTTTTTTCCTTAATAATAAACTAATAATAGTTCATATATTTTGAAACCATAGAATATAATAGATAATCTTACTGGTGAGGGGAAAAGCATGAATGAATCGGGTACAACACGGCAGGAATGGGGGCCATGAGCAAGACGACAAAGAAGATTCAAAAGGACTCCAGCTTTATTGGCTAAGATTCTCCCACTTCCAATGGGTAAGGAACACATACATATACTGCATAGCCACAGGCCAGTTCCTATTGCGAAAAGACAAAATGAGTGCCATGACTCATACCGCCCGCAAGATATTAAACCAAATGTCATCTATTTTGAGATTTTTATTGGTTTTTTCTCCACTGCAATCAAACCTTAACCACTCTTTCATTGCAACTATCCAAAACAAACAAATCTAGTAAATGCACGAAATTGACTAATCTGCAGTCTGCCCCAATACTTACAAAACAAAGACCACACCATTTTGGAAATGTTCATACAAAAACAAACCATTTTAATCCAAGTCTTCATCATCTATTCCATACACACAAATTACACTAACAGGAAAATCAATACTCATTTTAACTTTTGCAGCGACAAAATAAAAAACTAAAAAAATTAACCTAGACTGCCGTGGGGGTCGAGTTGGCAGAAGGTTCAATCTTCCTTAACTGGATTCCCGGCTTATGAGATTCATCAACTTCATCATGGTACACGTAAGCAAATCCACCATGTCGGGTCAGATCCATACCCGCCATCTCATCCTCCGGGGATATCCTCAACAGTTTTAGTTTATGCAGTATGTAAAACAGTGGACCCATGGTTGCGCTGACCCACCCGGCTATCACTAATATCTGAATCACGTTCGCAGCCAATAGTCTTCCGCCGCCGCCCATGAACAACCCGTGTGGCCGCCCCTCTCCGTATACCTGGCCCACGTACTTCTCACGGGCGAATAACCCCGTGAATAGCACCCCCCATGTGCCGCAACCGCCGTGAAGCTGAGCTGCCTCCAGTGGATCGTCGTACTTGAATTTCTCTGCCAATTGGTTGCATCCGATTAACACTAAAGCCGCCACAAATCCACATACTATTGATGCCCATGGGTCAACCACGGAGCAACCCGCTGTTATGGCTGCGAAACCGCCGAGTAAACCGTTACAAACGTCAGTTACGTTCCAGTGGCCGGAGATTATTCTTTTACCGAACAGAGTTGTTAACGCCGCTGTGCAACCGGCGAGAGTGGTGGTGACGGCGGTTCTTCCTACTGCACTCCATTGACCGTTGTAGCTACCGGCGGAATAACTGACTAATATTTTGTTAAAAGATCCAGGGTTGAAACCGTACCATCCGAACCAGAGGAGGAACGTTCCGAGCACCACCAGAGAAGCGCTGTGTCCGCGCAGTGAAATAGGCCTGCCGGTCTGAGCGAAACGACCGATTCTCGGCCCTTCAATAAACGCTCCCCAGAATCCGGCGATTCCGCCGACCATGTGCACCACACCGGATCCGGCGAAATCGATCACTCCGCTTTTAAACAACAAATCATCGTTGTTGAAAGCGGAAGCCCAGCCGTCGCCGGACCAGAACCAGTGAGAGACCACAGGATACACAAATCCGGTTAAAAACGAAGAGTAAATCAAATAGGCGACAAACTGCGTTCTCTCAGCTATAGATCCGCTAGTAATCCCGGCGGCGGCTATAGCAAAGGCCCACTGATAGAGAAAGTTACTGTAGTCGGCACTATCAGATGGAATAGACTTGAGACCGAAATTGTGTTTTCCGATGAAGCCATTGGAGGGACCGCCAAAGGCAAAAGCGAAACCGAAAAGATAATAGAAAAGGCCACCGGCAGCGGCGTCGAGAACGTTGGTGAGCATAATGTTCATAGTGTTTTTAGCGCGGACAGAGCCAGCGCAGAGCATAGCGAAACCAAGCTGCATGGAAAAGACGAGATAGGCAGAGAAGAGAAGGTAGGTGTTGTCGATGGCGAATTTGGTGGCGGTGAAGTTGTCATCGGAGGAGTTGAATCGGGAGCAGATGAAGTCAGCAGCAGCCGCGGAGTTGTTGATGTTAGGGCCAAGGAGCTGAGCCAGCTCGGTGGCTAAACAAGATCCAGCCATGGAGGGGGGGAGGAAGAATGCGCTGAGAAATAATGAAAATGGAGGCGATGAAGTTGCAGGAATTGTGATGCTAATATATAAAGAGGGCGAATTTTCAACTTATGGTAGAAGAAGGCTTTTCAGTTTCATATTGTTGGTCGTCGTTGACCTGTTGCTCTTCAATTTTTACCCCTTTCATCACTTCCTTATTTGTTAAAGTAATTTTTTTGTAAGTGGTTGTGGTAGTACTAATTTTTTCTATAAGAGTTTTAGTCTTTTTTTTTTTACAAGGAAGTGTATTAAATGAGAGTCCAATTTGAAAATTTTCATGCATTTAGTCTGTATTTCCAACCACCTTGTATGTCAAATAAATTGTTTTTGGTACAATAAAAGACTTTTTTTTGATAAATATATTAATGAAAAGTGATAGAACTCTTAAATCTTATAGGATGATTTTTCCACCCGGTAGCTGACAAACAAGACCCAGAGAATATCCGTATATATTACAGCTCTTTGGTTATGTTACGTATGTTACAAAATTTTGGCTTTTCATTGTTTTCGTATATCTTGATTTTCTAGAAATGTACAGCGAATTCCAATCATTAAATTTTACAAACAATGTCATATAGAAAATGATTTTCTGCTTTGCGTTTACCATGCGTGTGATGTTTCGAACTAGCAACATCTAAAATTCATCAAACTTGTGGTGAAAATTGTATGAAGAATATATTTGCATCTCAAGAGAACTAATCCTTGTGTTATGGGCCGAGAGTCAGTGCAGCATTACGCCTGTGCGGCATTCCGGGGTTCTCCCCCGTAATCCCGAGATTCTCCCCCGTAATCCCGAGACCAACCTTTGTCCCTCACAAACATGCATTGGTTCGCCCTACCAAGGGTCTGTCAGGATAGTGACAACAACTATCGACCAGTTGTGCCATGTACTCTCACTTAAGCTCCCTTCAAAGTTAAGTCCAAGACTATAAGCTCCTCAAACTCAATTGGGTCGGCATGCTTGAACTCGGCCAGACATATGCGTATACAGGCATAACACACTTAGCGTTGATGTTACCATCCCTTTTGTTTACCAACGATAGGATCCTTCCAGTACTTGTGCATACCCTCTTCTTGGCACGTTCATGCAGCAACAATGCATGAAATGTACTTGCACCACATGCAAAACTTTGGTGTTGACACTTAGTATCAATGGGTTGGTACAAATAATAGGGGGTTGGTATTACTTAAGCAACTCGGATTTGAACTTTCTAAATGTAGAAAATCTCTCACCCACCATAACCGACCCGGGCTGGATCTGAATATAAGTGGGCAAAAAAAAAAAAAAAATCCTAAACCTCGTATGCTCCTACACATAATTAACTAGATTGTATAATGATTAAAATGTATATACTCGTATAAATGGGTTTACTGCATGAGCACCAACAACTTAGGACCGTTGATTAATGAATGCATTTGGAGGGTCCATGAAAATTCCCTCAATGCCACCCACCACATGGTATTGCATTGACAATTAAAAATAACCCAGGTTAATTTTAGTGGTAGTACTAATTTCCTCTTATCTTTAAAAAATATCCAATGTATATGTGATCATTGTCCCTCCAACAGCCCAAATCAATAAGTTGGAATTCACTATACAAGTTGCGAACTGTTGGATATGCTTCTGGTTAAATGATGAGACTGCTCAACTAGTATGAAAGTGGGATTACTCTGCTTTGTTTTAAATTAGAAATGAATATTACTATAATAATTGTATATTCATGATAAAAGAAGATATATATTTAATGTAAACCTTCTGATGTCTGTCAATAATGGTCTTTCCGCTTGTTGAGTCTTCAGAGGTCCTGCAAAACAAATCCTCGGCCGGAGTTGTTTCCGGCGAAGATCCTCCGACGATCTAGTCAGTGGTCAGAGTAAAGGGTGTTTTTAGTGAAGTTCTTTTATG
>CATIWQ010338748.1:0-14327 GCA_949673415.1 Euphorbia schlechtendalii | reverse complement strand
TGTGGGGGTATGATAAGTGTATAATTACACTTAATATCATATTAATTTTATACATTTAACACTATAAATTAAGTCATTTTTATACTTCATATAAAAGATTTCACGTGGTATGTAGTTGTTTTTTATGCAAATGCAGATATTAGGTAAATCTTGGGAGTAAAATGATCAAAACTGGAATTCTATGAAAAAAGACTAAAAAAGGTGCAAAAAGATGCGTGGAACTTAAAGATTTGGCTTAGTATCGAAGCTATCAAAGATCAGTGACGTTGCAAGAAGAATTCTGAAGAAAAACTCAAGTCACGGTCGCGACAATCATTCACGGTCGTGATTTGTACACTTCAGAAACAAAAGTCTGCTAAACAAAGATTCAAGGTCACGATATACATATCGCGGTCGCCACTTTGACGGTTTTCTGGTTTTATCTTCTTAACTACCAACCGCTAGATAAGCTTGATCAACCGTCATCAACTACCAACGATAAGAAACCTATCAGAAGTCAACCAATTATAAAAAGGTGCCTATCCATTGTGGATTATATCAAAGCTTCTCAACCAATGACAATGAAGAGATGCAATCATTCACCAATGAACACAACCCTTCGTTTGGATAGACGCAACCCTTCGAACTCTATAAATAGGGCTCCAAACTTTACAAATTTCATGCACCACCAGAGAGGAGAACATTAAAGTGTAATTATAGAGAGATATAATGTGTGTATAGATAGAGAGTTCACTACGTTCATAAGTGTTAGCGAGAAAATGTTTAAGTTATTCGAATCCTCATTTCGATCACTAGATTTCTCTATATTCTCGAGCGATTGTTGTATAAGTGTACTTGAAAATCACTTATCAATAAAAGTTTTCTTTCTTAAATATTCATTTCTTTGATATTCTTAAAGAATAGCATCCTAGCAGAGGTTCTGTATGGGCCGAGACCGAATTCAGAGCAGACGTAGGATTTGCTGGAATTGATGACTCCCATTACAGAGTGGATGCGGTTTGATCAACTTTAGCTTTCACTTGCATACCTTACAACTTTGCTTTGCTTTGTACTTATTCTTTCTTTTTTGAAGTTTATGATATGTCTATGAGTCATAATGCGTATTTCGTGTTAAGTCATTTATGTTAATCAAGTTATATGCGTTGGAGTTAATTTTAAGAGTAATTTCGAGGTTACAATATCATGTATAATCACTGGATCTGTGATATAATGCTATTTAGTGAGCCAACATTTATGGAATGGTAACTTGCTAAATGTGGCTATGTGAGAGAGACCCTTACTAAGCATAGTATTGACGTTGTCCAGGTTTATATAATTATCTTAATTCATTTGCGCTAGATTTATAAAATTCATTTCATGTGTTGCTCTGCGGTGAATAATTTCAATCTGAGTATTTAGAACCGAGTCTGTTAGATTAGTTTAGTGAATCATAACATCTTTGTTGAAATTGCATTCTTTCTCTGCTATACTTATTTCGTAGGGAAAATCTATATATTTAGATTCTCTAATCTTTCATACCTATATTTACTCATTTTTCATTCTAACCCTTCTTTCCTAACCTTTACTTCATTATATTTTATTTTCCTAATTTTATCTTCTTTGTTGATCTTTAGAGCTAGTCCTTCCCTGTGGGATCAATATCTTTTAAAACTACATCGCAACTATATAATTCCAATTATCGTCATTTTTCTATTTTATAAGAGGTACTGACAACACCTATTATTTTTTGTGAACAAGTTTTTGGCACCATTGATATATAGCCGAATCTTGTGAATGAACTATTAAACTTATCAGTAGAAAAGTGGCAAACACTTCATCAGCCAAGCAAAGTATGCCAAAGAAGTTTGATATGGAGTATTCGAAGCCAATGTCCACTCCCATAGCCACTGATACTATCTTAAGTAACGATGAAGCTGGTAAACTGGTAGACAGTAAGTTCTACAGAGGAATTATCGTTTCTCTTCTTTATTTAATAGATTGTAGGCCAGACATTCAATATGCTATGTGCTATTGCGCACGTTATCAAGCTGACCTCAAAAAATCTCGCTTAGAAACTGTTAAGAAAATTCTCTGGTATTTGCAAGGCTCTCTTGATGCAGGTCTGTGGTATCCCAAGAACTTTGATTTTACTCATAGAGGATTCACAGATGTTGATTATGGTCCATAAGAGGATGTTATTTCCTTGGAGAATGTCTTATCTCATAGTATAGCAAGAAGCAAACTTCTATTGCATTGAGTACAGTTGACGCTGAGTACATGGTGGCACGAAGTTGTGTAGTACAACTGCTATGGATTAAGCAATAAATGGAGAATTATGGTATAAAGTCAAAATGCCTTGAAGTTATGTGTGATAACAAAAGCGCAATTGACCTATCCAAGAATCCGGTTCAATATGGTAGGATGAAGCATGTTAACATTAGACATCACCTCGTAAGGGATAATGTGCTAAGGGGAGATGTCAAACTGGAGAATGTTCCTTCTGAGGAACAATGAGATGACATATTCACCAAACCATTGTCCAAGGAGTAGTTCCATGTTCTAAGGCAGCTTATTAGAATGGTGAACTCCATATGAAGGAAAATCAAGAAATTTTGGTTAAGTGTTAGAGATCAAATCTTAACTTAGCCGAATGAGGTAACAGGTATTTAACACCATTTGCATTTTAAAGTAATGCTGTGAGATTTAGTTTCACGGTTAAAAATCAAAAACCAACTTTATTCACAGGACATTTTTTAATTGGAACCATCTAATTGGAAAACTCATCATTTTACTATGTTGGTTAATTAAGTGTTAATCTCAGCATTGATTTTAATCTTTCATTTTGCAAGCCCCATGTGTCACTGTAAGTTGAAGAGGTTTATAAAAGCTGAAAGTTTGAAAGAGAGAGAAATTACTTGCATCTTTGAAATCTCAATCATTTTCATCTGCAAAAACCTAAATCTCTTACGCTCAAAATTCTTTTTTCTTCTGCAATGGTGAGAACCAAATCAACCTTTATCCTTTAAGGCAACTCAAAAACAAGCATTTATATGAAAGTTGAGGGAAAGCAAGAGAAGATAACGTTCCCCTCTAGAACGGTCTTCACCAAAGTTCAATGGGGCTCAAACTTGGATTTTGGCCCAGTCTATGAAGTTGACTATGAAGGTCTATTGAGGAACTAGATCCTTTACAAAGTGATCAAGTAGTAGAATCTGAGTCAGTATCTGCAAATGGAAGGACCAACCATTGTTTTCTTGATCAGGAGCTTTTTCTAGAATCTTTATACCATCCAAGGGTATAATGATGTTCTCATAATGGAAATTGAGGGAAACTCTCACCTCATCTGCTCAAGGATTATTTGAAGAATTTTGAATATAACAAACAAGGGTACTCAGTTTAGAAGAAATGGAGATGAAGATGTTGTGGTAGTTCCAGAAGATTGGGAACTTCCAACAAATTATGGATCTGGAGAAATTTCTGCTTCAAGAATGAGCTAGGCACCAAGGGCATGTCATGAGCTTGTGGTGAAGCTATAGCTACCCAAGACGGGGTCTCTCACCAGATGCACCTATTTTGAAAGGTGTGTGATCTACCATATGGTATAAGGTAAGAAATTAAATTGGCTAGTGATGATTCTTCATCACTTGACCAAAATTACTATCGTATACCACTATGGCTAATTGATCATAGCCTTGATCAAGGAGATGAAGATGGAAATTTCCTCATTCATTGGTGGTCTAAGGGAGATAGTTATCCTGGTGAAGAAGACTTTAATGATGATGCACTTCAGAAAGCTGTATCATGATAAGGTGCATACTAGTTACACCAAAGCTCAAGATGCCAAGAGAAAGGCTAAGGCTGTACTGATAGTATTCCTTGATAATGTTGCTGAGGAGGATGAAGATAGCTTCATGGTTGACTTTGAAGGGACTAGTGAGGACACCAATGAAAACATTCCTCTTTCTGCAAAGATGGAACCTATCTCTACCGCCTTCGCTCCAAATTCTCTAAGACCAAAAGCTACTTCATTAAGGGCAAAGAAGAGCCCTACAAAAACAAGGGTAGAAGATACACCTGCCCAGCCCCCAGCAAGGCAAAGAAAGAAAATGAAGGCTAAGACTCATGCTTAGAGGGAAGCTGAGGTGAAATAGCAGGATGAGGAAGAAGAGGATGCCTTAGAGGTAGAGGAGACTTTGCGCTAGAGGAAGCACAAGTTAGATGTGTCTGAAGAGGAGGATGGCCAAGGGAACTCCAGGAAAGTAAAGAGGACCCTAAAACCATCAATCTTGGCGCTATAGCCCATGTTGAGGAAGTGATCAACAATGCTAAGAGAACTCAGCGCAAGCGCACTGCCACCAACCGACCTTTAAGCAAAAATGTTCAAGTGGTGAGAATCGATGAGGATGTTAGAGAAATCATAACCCTTAATTAGGAAGAATTTGCTCTGCTTGATCCTAGCATCCCCACACCTTCTTTCACTCAGGATGAGACTCTTCCTACTCAGGGTGAAGTACCTCAAGCTGACCCATCATTGGGTCAAATAGCTAACCCAGAGGTACTTTTAAATTCTTCCCCTATTTCTTTTATAAATCTTGAAAAACCTTATTCTCCTATACATCCTTCAAATTCTATTCCTGTAATTCCTCAATTTCTAACCTTGTAGATACTGACATTCCTACACTTATAAATCCTCAAACTCAACCTTCAAATACTGTAAATTCCCCAGTAGTTATTCCTTATTCTCCTAACCAAACTCAAGACTCCTTTTCTCCTCCTCCTTCTTTTCCTCAAACCGCAATAATTCCTTCACCTGTAAAGCCTAAATCAACCCCCAATTCTTCAACTATACAAACCTTTAATCCAGCTATTTCTTCAAACCCATCATCTACCCTTCTAATCTCTCCAATTAGAGAAGTTCCTAACACTAAGAACTCCGCTCATCATGGAAAAGTGAGTGAGGAAGATACTAAGGAAAATTTTACAGCCAGTGAAGTACCTACCTCCAATAATGAGCCAGTCTAAGAGGACTTGGCTGATTCAACCAACTTGGCATAGATAAGAGAGTTGGCAAGGAAGAAATTCCCAACACTCAAGTATGATGCTGAGTTGGATGGGGCAGTAAGAAAACTACTACTTGCCAAAAAATTGATGGACTAATTCGCGAAGGCTAAGGCTAAGCTACTTGAGTTCGATGAACAATCAAGCATACCCTCTGAATCTATCTACTTTTAAGAGTTTGATAAGAGTCAAGGTAGTTTGTTTGTGAATCGCAATCACTTAACAAAGGAAAGTGCCAAAAGCTTAGTGGATAAAATGGCTTTGATTTTGATTGGCTTATCCGATTCTACGGCTTAACCCAGCACAACTGTTACATCTATCCCCACATTTACTACTCTCGCTAACATGGTAGTAGGAAAGATAAAGGGTAGATGCTGGTGCTGAGTAGGTAAGTAGCTTGAATACCACTATGGAAACTCAAGCTACATAGGTTCATAAGTTTGGTGAACAACAAGCCAAAATAAAGAAGAGTACAAACTGCAAGCTCGATAATGTGCTGAAAGAGGTGTAGACCACCAAAGATATTGGGTACAATATGGTGAAGTTGATGGAGAGCATGTCCAGGCTCATGGTGAAATATGACAAGAAGATTGACCTGGTAAAAAAGACCATAGATGAAGTCGCCAAGAAAGTTGACAAGCAACCTGTGTTGAACATTGACTCTCTTATTGACAAGTTTGATGATGTTTGCAAAGAAGTCAATGAAAACACAAATAACTCAATCAAGAAGGTGTAAAAGGCTATCTTTGAGGTGATGAGCAAGATTTTCCCAAAGCCCACTAAGTCTCTAGACCTAGATAACGGTCTCACAATGCACAAAAAGTTAAATATGCTTAAAGGAAAGATTGAAGATATACAGAAGAATGTGAATCAACTAGTTACTACTGGAATGTATGATGCAAGGGATATTGACATCACCGTAAGATCTATGTCATCAATATGCCCTAGGATCCTTGACATGGAAGAAAAGATGAAGATTGCATTATTTGCCTTAGATTTTTGAGCTATGTTTCAATGCTTTTCAATAATTTACTTGCCAAGGGTTCGACTAGAATGCACATCTTTTCAGGTGCCATCACTTGCTTCTCTCTAAGCTGAATGATCAAGACTTTTGAATAACTAAGGGAAAAGAGATGTTAGAGCAAGAGATCTCTTCACTGAAAATAGGAAAGTAGGAGGATTTTTAGTCTACTTTGGACTCTTTTAATGTCTGTCTTGAGCAAATTGTAAAAGACCAGATACCATAGGGGGAGAAGGTAGCTGAAGATGCACTTAGAAATGCAAATTTAAACAAGTCTCCTTTGCCAAAGCATCCTCAACATCAATCTCCACATCAACAACAACAACAACATCAAATTCAATCAACTCCGTCTTCTACTTAACCAAAAAGCTCTGAACAGACGTCTTCTTCTCATTTATGCAAATAACGTGTAGTCATAGTATAGGCTAGACTTGTAATAGGGCCCAATTGTAAACTTAGTTCTAACACACAATTTGTGTACTAACCAAGTATTTTTGAATATTAATGAAAATTACAAGTTTTTCTCATTCAAGTTAAGAGCTTCTTAACTTCCTATTTTGTTATGTATGTATGTTATTTCTGCTAATAAATTGATGTAGGAATATATACATAGACTAATCTCAAAGAAAAGCTGAATTAAGACAAAGTCCCAAATTGAAGAAAATTCCTCTAAGTATGTGGGAGTTGAACTGACTGAAGAGAAAGAGTTGAACTGAATGAAGAGAATCCACTCAGTATGGGGGAGTCCACACTAACTACCGAATTCACTCAACATGGGGGAGTCTTACATCATCTTCCAGGTATTCCTATATCTTTAAACTATTTATTCAATTAATCTCCTCTACTACCAAGTTTGTTATCTGTTCCAAAATGGGGGAGATTGTTGAACCCAAGTTAATAGTACCTCATAGTATTTAAAACCTTTTGGAAATAACAAACTGACTAGGATACTGAAATTAATTGAGTACTAAGTAGACTCTTAATTAATCAAGTTTACTTGAGGGTATTTAAAGGAAAACAACTCAATTTACCATGTTATTAATTAAGTTATGACTTAGAGTAAGAAAAACTGAGTTCAACCTAGTATTACATAGTTTACAAGATATAGACTCAGCGAAGTTGACATATATGAGTTTAACAATTTCTATGAGGAATGGAATATTCCTTTGATGATTTTTAAGAGAAAAGGTGCTGAAATTAAAGCGGATATTCAAGTGGTCCTCACATTGAAAAGGTGTAAGTACGGAATGTTGGAGAATCCTCACTAAAGTCCAAGATAAAAGGAATCCTTTGACATGTGACTTTTTCTTAGTGTCCCCGCTCCTCTCTGCAATGTTAGCAAGTCATCAAATTGCAGAATTTCATGTTGCATCTCGTGTACCTCTCTATCAGAACAAATTACTCGAAGATAAATGAGTTTTTGATGCATTGGATTAACGGCTTAATCTCGTGCTTCAACATTTGAAATCTCTATCTCTAAATGTCCTGGAATTTGTTTCAAATGGGAAAATTTGAAATATTTGAAGAGAATAGAAATTGAAGAAATTGTTAGGATCAGAATTTTTCAACGGTTATTTCCAAAACCTTCAACTATAAATAGAAGATTGAAGTAGAAATTCAAACTTGGTGAATCACCTCGAATTTCTTTAAGAGCTAAAACTTGGTTCAATCATTCCCAGCTTTAGAAATTCCATATCAAGCAATCTAGTAAACACTAATCTTCAATCTGTTTGTAATAGAGAGATATCACTTTAGATTTAGCATTGTAAAGGATTTAATGATTTTTATAAGTTGAAATCCTTAGTATGCAATTTCTTTAAGAAATCTAAGTGATAGTTTAGGAATGGCACCTAAACTGTGTTTAAGTGGTAGTTAGAAAGAAAGGTTCTTTCTGCAATCGTGTATACCCATTGTAAAAGCTTCCTCGGCTAAGGAAGGAAGGAAAAACAAGTGGATTAAAGCAACTCGATTGTGAACCTCCATATCTAACCCAACCTAAATCAAAAAGATTTTTTGACTAAAGAATATAGTCCATTAATAAATCCAGAGACAATTACAACTCTAATAAAAGGTGGATGAACATAAAGTCTAACCCCTGCATGTTGAAGAATTAGTTGCTCTATCTAACAATTGTGTAACATAATTCGCAGACCAAGATACACAGACTAGTATAACAATACTAAAATTAATTTACGGGAGATAAACACCGAATAAAACAAATCACATAATTAAACACACAAAACTTGATTTTCGCAACACAAACATGCCCTTGAGAAAGACTTATTAAAAAAAAGCTACAAATTATATTTTCTTTACCTTCTAGAAAACAATTTTGCAAATCCACAACCACAAGAAATTTTTTTTGCACCATAACATCAAATCAACCAGTATTGTGAATTTGAAACGATCTTGCTAATAAATATGGATGTCTATTATGAAAGATCATTACATATCTTGTCTAAAGGAGGATGGAGTTCAACCCAATTGTAAAACTTTGAAGATTGAGTTATGTAGCAATAAGTAATCCATGTTTGAAGAATGTGATCATGTTATGGATGATAAAAGAGTAGTAAATATAGATTATTCTCACAAAAAACACTACAACTTAATAAAAAAAGAAATATAAGAAAGCAAAGGGTAGGGGGGAGAAAAATCCTTGTAAGACTTTTTCTCCCTCCCTAACAAACATTACAAGCAAGAAGACACAGAGTCTTAGGCGGCTAGGATTTTCTTTTGAGAGAGAATTCCTCATTGAATTAAATAATTTTAATGAATATGCTTGGGGCCACACTGTGCTTGCACAAATGTAATGGGCCCTTGATCACTATATCATGTTGGGAGTTTTTACCGATTCAACGATTGGCATCAGACTTAAATACCTGACTTGTACCTCCACCTATTTAATATTGGGTGTTTTGGCCGATTCAACGCTTCACATGAGACGTTTGAGTAGAACTAGAGTTAACCACTCATTTTTTGGGTGATTTAGTGGCTATGAGGCTTTCTATAGAAATCATTTAGTAGGATGGCTAGATGTGGATCCAACACCCATGGAGGTTTATGCTAACAAAGACCTTGAAATTCTCAAAGCTCTTAACGATAAGGGTACTGGTGCTTCTATCCCTGATGCTGCTACGACTTCTAGAGGTGTCCAAGTAATGGTAAAGTTACCATCTTGTCTTTTTTGAATTTTTTCTTGTATCTTTTGTTAATTTTCTTCTGTACAGGATCATCAAGGTAGTAAGAGGGGTCAGGATACTCAAAGGAAATAAAAAAAAAAGACTCATCCCTTATTTTCACTTCGGTAACCTGAATTGCAACATATAAGATGGAATATCCAAAACAAATTCGAGTTCATCTACTTCATCCGCTACTATTTAGGATGTTAAAGAGATTGTAGTCTGTTATAGAGAGTTCAAGCCTGATTAGTTCATCATGTCCTTATACAAGATTAACTTGGCCATATTCGAGACCACTATCATACCATACACCAATCCTAGTAGGGATATCTTTTATTATTCGGTTGGCACCACTCATGTATGCACATTATTTCTTTTTGCTTCTATCAAACTTTGAAAGTTGATGCATACTTTGGTAGTGTACTTTCTCCTTTTATTTTTATTTTTGGATTGACTTGTAATTTTATCTAGCTCAGCCACTTATAGAAGATAGCAATGCCGATCGAAGAATCTCCAAGGATACCATTGTTATATGATTGACTATAGTGTTGACATGGAAGTAAGACTTCCTGTCATGAAATAATATGATGCATGATATGTAATGAAATGAAAATGAATTACATAATATGTTATGATTTTGTAGGGTCAAATTAGGGTAATGAATAGTGAGATGGCTAGCTTACACATTGGGGGAACATTTCAACAGGTGCAGAGTAATCAACCTCCTTGCCTAGGTTCGATGAGTTATCCTTCGCAATCAACGAACTATCATCCCAACCAGTTGGATCCAGGCTTTGGGTAGTAGTTCTTCTAGATTTTATTTTATTTTTGCTTCTTGCTTGTTTAGTCATTATGGAGACCTTTAATGTAGTACATTGCAATTTTAGCCGCTTTTAACGGTCTTTGATCTTTAATAATATTGATTTTAATGCATGCTTTATTCCTTTCTTATTTCTTTCTTTTACATATCTAGCCATTCTTAATTTGAACAATTAAAGAGTTTATGGGGGTAATCTACTAGTATTCATAGATTTCTCTATAAACTACGTATATCGAAATTCTATTCTTTCGTTGTGACCTAAATAACTATCTCAAGGAGTCCAAGGGTCGGGCCAAGCTCGAGCATTGTGGCTTATTTAACATGAAGGAGTACTCTCATATATTCATCAAACATGAGTTGGTTAATGCTACCATCAGATTTTGGGATCCTATCGATAATGTTTTTTTTCATTTTAGGGAGAGAGAATTGTGTCCCATGTATGAGGATTTGTGCGGACTTTTGATGGCTTCAACTTACTTGTCTACTACCCTACCAACACATCACCCTAAGTTTACCTGTGAGCTGATGAACTGCTTTTAACTGCTAGGAGTGATAGACATAGGTTGATCTATAAGGAGCGTAGGATGAAGGTCTTTGACATAGTTTTGAACCTCCGCCTTATTGATTCTAGCTGGTTGCCCCTTTTCTACTTATTAATGTTTGGAGATTTCCTTTGTGAAACTCCTATTGGCATCTGTAGCTATGCGTATGTAATGGTCATTTCTCTAATGTTCGATATAGCTTCTTCTATTACATTGAGCCCAGTTGAGACAATGACCTATATGTGGTTTATCTGCATAGGAGTTGATGTCACTAATTATGGTAACAAAATGCTTCTTCAAGTAAATTGTCACCTATTAAGACATTTGTGCCCCATTTAATCTTCATGATAACTTATCTTGTAAATTGCTTTTGCAGCTCTAGCTTTAGGATAATCTATTTGTTCCAATTTCGAAGGAGGTCCTTAATGGCCAAATGGTCAATGGGGAAGATGTTCTTTGGTTAACATAGGTGACCGTACTCATAAGAAGTTTACCATCGATGAATGGTACGACTTCATGGAGACCCGCACTATTGAGGACAATCACTATACCCTGGTGGGTGATTACTCATTTGACTATCTATGTTACTATGGGAGATGTGGTCTTTTTAGGCTTTACATAGGTCATTTCTTACTCTCCTAACCACTTATGCAGGTAGTATAGCTACCCATAACACTTTCCTGAATCTTTGTGTTCTCTTCCTGGTCATGAGTTCACAAACTATTAGATATATAGGTATGAAGAGAGGTGGAATGGTTGTACCCGAGTCTTGGTAAACTACACCATTCTCTATGACATTTATCCTAATGCAGCTTATCGCACTTAGGTTGCGAGGACAAGCTGGCTTGCCACTTTTCATGAGAAAAGGATGAGACTACTTGCCTTCATGATCATCTTACTTATCTCTAGGCTCCTCGTTATCATTGTTAACTAGTACTTGTTATGTAAGAATAAAGGCTTATGCCTCGTATTTCTTCTTTTCTTGTTTGCATTTTGTCTTTATCTATGATGCATTTATGTGCAATAAGGTAAATTATGCTCGTTATTGTATGTTTCATCAAATGATTTCTCATGTTCATTTAACAAACACATACAACATTTATTTTTTAACAATATTATTTTAAAAGAAAACATTATTTAATTATAGAAGTTAATGGTATTTATTCCCAAAATTACCATCCACTAAGGATTTTACCAAAGACTAAACTCTCTGCTTTTGTTTTATTTTTCCCTAAAAGCCATTACTAGCTCTTAACAGACTTTTATTTAATTTTTATTTATTATATATTTTACACAAAGTAGTGTTTCAGCTTGTCTAGATTGATTGGATTGAGAAACTTGTTTAAGTCTATGTCCGTGATCTTGACCGCCCCTTTACTAAGAGTCTTCTTTACCACATAGGAGCCTTCCTAATTTGGCTGGAATTTTCCTTGAGCATCGGTATGCGTCTCGTGAGCTTGTTTTGACTAAATCACCAACTTTCAAAGGTTGATTCTACTATTTAACTTTCAGATTTTAAGCTCTTGCCAGGCATTGCTAGTACATCTAGAGACTATCGAGAGCTTCCAAACATTTCTCATCGATTAAATTCAATTCTTTGTACTTTGCTTTTTCCCATTCATCTTCTGATAATTTCTCTTCGAGAGCCAATCGTAGAGATATAACTTCTATCTCTGCATGGAGCACTACTTTTTTCTCGCATACAAGAGAAAATGAAGTTTGACTCGTGGAATTTCTAAAGCTTGTTTTATACCCCTGTAATGTAAAGGAAAGTGATGTGCTTAATAGTTATAGCTGAAAACCATCTTTGACAAAATTCTCTTAACGAATTCGTTACTTACTTCTAATACTACGATTGTTGTTCGCCACTTTTCTATTGATAAGTTTAATAATTTGTTCTCAAGATTTGGCTATATATTAATGGTGCCAAAAACTTGTTCATGTAAAGTATAGGTGTTGTCAGTACCTCTTATCAAATAGTAAAATGTGATAACTACAAGTATAGAGTTGCGATGTAGTTTTAAAAGATATCGAACCCACATGGAAGGACCCAAGTCTAAAGATCAATTAGGGAAAAAGAAAATAAAATAATATAAAGTTTTGGATAGGAGGGTTAGAATGAAGAATGAGTAAATATAGATATGAAAGATTAGAGAATCTAAATATATAGATTTTCCTTACGAAATAAGGATAGCAGAGAAAACATGAAAGTTCAACAAAGATGTTAAGATTCACTAAACTAATCTAACATAATCGGTTCTAGACACTCAGATGTTCAATGATTCACCATAGAGCAACACATGAAATGACTTTTCTAAACCTATCATAAATGAATTAAGACAATTATATAAACCTGGAAAACATCAATACTATGCATAGTACGGGTCGCTCTCACATAGCCACATTTAGTAAGTCACCATTCTAAAAATGTTGGCTCACTAAACAGCGTTATATAACAGATCTAGTGATTATACACAATCTTGTTAACCCCAAAACTACTCTTAAAGTTAAATCAAAAGCATATAACTTGATTAATATAAAAAACTTAACACGAAATACGCATTATGACACATAGACATATCATAAACTTCAAAATAGAAAGTATAAGTAGAAAGCAAAGGAAAATTGTAAGATATGCAAGTGAAAGCTAAAGTTGATCAAACTATATCCACTCTTTAATGGGAGTCATCAATTCCCGCAATTCCTACGTCTGCTTTGAATTCAGTCTGCCTGTACAGAACCTCCACTAGGATGTTATTCTTTGTGAATATTGAATAAACGAATGTTGAAGAATTGAAGTACACTTATACAATAATCACTCGAATATGTAGAGAAATCTACTGATCGAAACAAGGATTCAAATCACTTAAACATTTTCTCGCTAACACTTATGAACGTAGCGAATTCTCTATCTATACAAGCACTATACGTAACCCTATAATTGCACTCTAATGCTGCACTCCCTTCATTCCCCATGAAATTGTAAGGTTTGGAGACCTATTTATAGACTTCGAAGGGTTGCGTCTATCCATACGAAGATTTGTGTCCATTGGCGAAAGATTGCATCACTTCATTGTGATTGGTTGAGAAGCTTCAATCTAATCCACAATGGATATGCACCTTTTCATGATTGGTTGATTTCTAATAGGTGTTTATTCATTGGTAGTTGATGGCAGTTGATGGTGGTTGATCGTCCTTATCAAGCGGTTGGTAGTTAATAAGATTAAACCAGAAAACCATCCAAGTCGCGATTGCGATATACAATTCGCGATATGCATACTCAAATATTACCTTCTCTTAAGCATAGTATAAAGTATAAAGGACATAGAAAGCACACTTTGATTAATTTCTCTCAAGGCATTTTTAGGTAACCTAGGATGCTAAAAACACTCTCAGTGGTTGCATTTTATGCTCCATACCACTCTCTCATTTTTTTCTTTTAACCATATATATTTTAAGTACTTTGTACTTTGCACCCATTTTTCATGCTATGCTTTCTTTTCTTTTTTGTTCACTCAATGAATGGTTGTAGTTTCTGCTCCTTACCATTCCTCACCTTTTGCATAACTCATTGGTTATCCTCTCTTTCTTTTGATTTTTCACTTAATACCCTCATCCTTTATTGATCAATTTCAAAGTATTATGGCTAAAGTTTCCTAACACTTTAAACACACTTAATACTTATAGGACTTATTCGAGATTTGCATATAAAACTCATAGTAAGAATA
>CATIWQ010338697.1:0-13057 GCA_949673415.1 Euphorbia schlechtendalii | reverse complement strand
GGCAGCATTGAAGAACTTTGAAGTGAAGGTTTACAAATTTTCATCATCAAAGACCTGCACTAACTAGTAAAACAAGGTAAACACAATGTACCATGATTTTCCTTTGAAAAGATGCATAAATATGCGTATTTTCTGTATAGGGTTTGCTGTAATGTAGATATTTTGAAGAAAAAATGATGAAAATGTGGTAATTTTAAGATAATTGTGTATATTTAACCATTAAAATC
The DNA here is from genome assembly GCA_949673415.1 of Euphorbia schlechtendalii. Classification (NCBI taxonomy): domain Eukaryota; kingdom Viridiplantae; phylum Streptophyta; class Magnoliopsida; order Malpighiales; family Euphorbiaceae; genus Euphorbia; species Euphorbia schlechtendalii. The sequence continues at coordinate 12,830 of CATIWQ010338697.1, read as the reverse complement.
ATTTTTTCATAAGGTTTGATCATTTTGTTGAATGGTAGTGATTTAGGGTTTTTAGGGTTTTTCAGTTTTTGCTACTGGTTTTATGCATCTGAGATAGGGTCTTATGATATTATGATAATTTTGTAGACAAAATGATAGGTTTGATCAGTTTGGACAAGTTTTGTAGACAAATGTACTTGTTTTATGATAGTTTTGTTGGCCAATGTTTCTGAATTTTTCTTTATTTCTCCACAGTGCAACAATGGCTACTACCCTTTCACTGATAATCCATCATGGTGGTGACTGGTCTCCTCCTTCTCCGTGGGAAAATGAGTATGAGAACATTGAGTACCTAGGTGGTGAAGTGACTACTTACATTCCTGATATGGATGTAATTGGGATTTTTTATCTAGACCGTGTTGCTAAAGATTTGGGATATGCCGAGGATGTAGAAAATGGTTTAAGGTTAGAGGAATGACTGGTTGTTTTGCCTATGAAGAATTGGAACTTTATGAACATTTAAGAATATGATCTTCTTCAATGCTCCTGATACTGAATTGCACATTTATTTTGTGGAAAACATGGCTTCATTGCTAGTAATTGAACCTAATGCAACTCAAATCCCAATTGAAGGTGTAGGAAGCAATGCCTTTCACCATGGTGAATCATCAGCAACAGTATGTGGTAATACACAAGCAAGTTATGCTAAGGGTAAAAATGTACCAAATGTGAATACAGTGAGGGAGGATTATGAAGATTGGTTTGTAGGAGATGAGGAAGATGAAGGATTGGATGGATTTCCAAGCTTTAACTGTGGTGAAAAAGGAGGCTCATTAATTCATTCAGAGGATGAAGGTTATAGTGGAAGCAGTGCTAATGTAGTTTTTAGTGTAAGTAGTGATGGAATTTTTAGTGCAAGTAGTGATGATGATCCAAAGTATGAGGATTTCCTATTATTAGATTTTGGGGATGAAGATGTGTCATTTGAAGCTGAGAATATGGCTGACTTAGGAAATGAAGATTTTGGGGCAAACTTGAATGAAGAAGACATGGCTAATTTCAATGAGATAGCTATTGGTATGGAAACTGAGCTACAAAGTCCCCAAAGATCAGATGAGGATGGCCATGTCAGAAGTATTCACTATAATGAAGTCACTGGGGAATTGGCCTACGGAATGTTGTTTATTGGTGCACAACAGTATCGGGTAGCTTTAAGAAAATGGGCAATTGAAAGGGGAACTTCACATAAGTTCACAAAGAACTCCAAGAAAATCATAGTTGTTGAGTGTAAAGAAAAATGTGGGTTCAGAATTAGAGCATCAAAATTACAAGGAAGTGATACATTTCAGATTAAAACATTCTATCCAACACACACTTATGCCAGGTCAATGTCTAATCCTCTTATCAATTCTGAATATGTAGCAAAGAGATATTTGGATGGTTTAAGGGATAACCCAAAGTGGGATGTTGATGTTATGATAAACAAAGTGAAGAGGGATGTTGGTGTTGAGATTCATCCTTCAAAGTGTTATAGAGCTAGAGCTAGAGCAGCTAAAATTCTGCAAGGGGAAGTTTCAGCACAATACCATAGATTATGGGATTGTGGAGCTACTTTGATGAAAACCAATCCTGGAAGTTTGGTGAAACTGAGGACTGAGCTGCAGCTAGTTATGAAAGTGGGTCAATACCAAGGGAAAGATTGATATTCCAGTACATGTTTGTTAGGTTAGCGCCACAGAAACAAGGGTATTTCACTAGAATTAGGCCACTCATATGCCTAGATGGATGTCATTTGAAGATAAATTTGGGAGGGCAAATGTTGTGTGCAATTGCAAAGGATGGGAATAATAATCTATTTCCCATTGCTATGGCATGTGTAGACTCAGAATGTAAGGAATCATGGAAGTGGTTCATTGAGTTACTGTTTGATGACTTTGGGAGACCAAGTGAGATTGGATGGGTGTTTATGTCAGATCAGCAAAAGGTACATTATATACTCAACCTCTTTATACTTAACCTCTTTATACTGTAAATGTTTGTATTGGTGAAAACTTGAAAATTTGTGAATTAACTAGTCAAGACTGAAAATTTGTCAAGTTTGAAAATTTCAAGAAGCCGAGAAACATGATTATTTCAGTACTACTTATAATAGAGAAAAATGAAAAGTTGTAAAATTTGTGAAAACCTTATTATTTCTATACTGCTTATAATAGGGAAAATGTGAAAATTGTGATTATTTGTGGAAAATTTGAAAATGTGAAGTTTGATTATGTTGAGGGATAACTTGAAAAGTCTGCAATTTTCAATAAGTCTTCAAATTTGTGAATTAACTTGTCAAGTCTTATAATTTGTGAAAATGTGCTTATTCGTGAAAACCTGAAAATGTGAAGTCTGAATATGTTGAGGGAAAACTTGAAAAATCTGAAATTTTCAAGAAGTCTTCAAATTTGTGAATTACCTAAGTCTTATGATTTGTGAAAATGTGATTATTTGTGAAAATGTGATTATTTGTGAAAACCTGAAAATAAGAAGTCTGAATATGTTGAGGGAAAACTTGAAAATTTGATAACTTCTTATATTGCTTTCTCTTTATATTGTTGTTATATTATGTTTTAGGGATTAGTTGAGGCATTTAGAGAGATGGAACCAGAAATGGAACACAGATTTTGTGTGAAGCACATGTACGAGAACTTCAAAAAATTGTATAAGGGTGAAGAGTACAGGGATCATTTATGGGGGGCAGCATCTGCTGGATCTAAGAAGTTGTTCTTATCAAGAATGTAAGCCTTACAAGCTTTTGATAAGAATGCACATACATTGGTTATGAGTCATGATCCAAGGACATGGGCTAAATGCCACTTTTCACCTAGGACTAAGTGTGTTGATGTGCAGAACAATCCTTGTGGGTCTTTCAACAACTTGATAATCAAAGCTAGGGACATGCCTATATTGTCAATGTTTGAATATATTAGGAAACTGCTTATGAGAAGGCATTATATTAAGTTGAATGCAATGAAGAAATACAAGGGTCAGTTTTATCCTCGCATCCAGGATGAGTTGGAGAAAATTAAGGCCTATATTAGGAACTGTTTCTGTACCCCTACAGCAGATAATCAATACGAAGTTGTGTCTGCAACTAGACAAGTTCATGCTGATATTTCTCAAAGAACTTGTACTTGCTGTATGTGGTAACTAATTGGCATTCCATGTAGTCATGATGTAGCTGCTATAAATGCAAATAGGGAAGTGGCAGAGAATTATGTAGATAAGTTTTTCTTGAAATCAACTTACCTGGTAGTGTACAGTCATGTGTACAAGCCAGTTCCATCTAAAGAAGAGTGGGAAATAACAGATTACTCGGATATCCATCCTTGGATTATAAAGAAACCACCAAGGAGGTTTAGGAAGAAGAGAATCAGAGCATCTGATGAACATAAGAGTTCAAGGGCAGGTGGTACTATTTTGTGTGGAAAGTGCAAGCAAGCAGGTCACAATGTAGAAGATGCAGTGCCAATCTAATTGGAGAGACTACTTGGCAAGCTAGGATGAGAAAGCAAGCTCAAAAGAGGGCAGCTCAAAATGTAAGAATAATTTATGCTTGTAATATATAATTTTTGTATCTTGTATCTACTTCTGTACAATTAACTAATGTATCATATTTTAATTTGCAGCAAACTACTGGGAATTCAAGAGGAGGGAATCCACCTGCTACAATGAATGAAGAGGTAATGTGAAATTGTTTATAATTATGTCAATAAGTATGTCAATGGGTATGTCAAATTGTTAAGATGCAATGAATGAAGAGGTAATGTCAAATTGCAGGCAAGAACTGAAAATTCAAGAGGTTAGAATCCAGCTACAAAAATGGCTCAAGGGGTAAGGATTGAAGTAACTATGTACTTTGTGATTATTGTTAGTAAGGATTGAAGTTGGTAAAATTAGTCATAGATTAAGGGGTAATTTCTCTCACATTTTGGTATTTTTCCTTTGTGATTGAAGTTAGTAAGGTTAGTTATGAAATAAGTATGCTCTATCATGATATTGCAGTTAAACATGTATGTTATGGAATTAGAAATGTTAGCTATGGAATAAGTATGATCTGTCATGATATTGTAGTTAAATATGATAGCTATGGAATTAGTATTAGTAATGTCAGAGTAATTGATGTTGAATGAGTATGCTATGGAATTAGTAATGTCAGTGTAGTTGTTGTTGAAACTGAAATTGTAGTTTCACTTTATGTTAGTAAGGTTATCAATATTGCTAATATATTGTTTGGTATAAATCAATTGTCATATCATTTACATTTGCAGTAAAATGTTTCAAATGCCACAACTTCTAGGAGTAGGAAGGTTACTCCATCCAGACCTCCAACACTTACTGCTACTGCATCTAGGCCTCCAACACTTGCTTCTACAACTGCCTCTAGGCTTCCAACCCCTACTACTGCAACTGCATTTAGGCCTCCTAGACCTCCGCACAATGCAAGTTATGCAGTTGAAACAACTTCTTCTATTGCAAAAAAGAGAAAACATGCTGCTGTTGGTTTGGGTTCATCTACTGCTGCTTACAAGAACCCTAGAAGAGCAGCTAATTTGGAGGAAATGGCAATAAGGATGGGAAACCTTAAGGAGAAGACTTCAAAGTAGTTAAACATTCTGCTTTTTTTTACATGTGTACATGATAAAACATTGCCATTTTGTACATGATTTGGCTATATCAGTATTTTGGTTGGTTTTGTAGTTGTAAATGCTATAACAATGCTTTACTCATATTACTTTTGTAGCTATAAATGCCAACTTTATTTTGGATTTTGGTGTATTAACTACTTGTAGATGCTTTGATATTGCTAGGGGTAATTCATTAACTTTTGTGGCTGTAATCGCAATAAATGCTCAACATTGCCATCTTGTGTAATGTTGGCTAAGACATAGCCATTTTGTGTTTCTATATATAAAATTGCTTAATTGTGTACTTATTGAGTTCATTTTGCTTCAATTTTACTTTTGTGTTCAATTTTATGATCAAACTTACTTAATTAGACTTACTTCATTAGACTGTTAACAATTCCATGACTGTCATTACAAACTTACTTGATTACATACATTACATTACTCAGTTAATAATTTACCACAAACTTAACATTTCCACTTTCAAAAACCACAAATTTGTCATTAATAGAACAAGGTATTACAACAACAATTACAACAACATGTGAAGCCAAATATAGTTTCTAATCTAAAACTAAACAAACATAAACTATATCACAATCACAACAATTACAGACACAATCAAAAGTTTTCTCTTCTGCCCCTTTCTTGTTCCAATTGAGATCTCAAATTTACAATTTTCTCATCTTTCTTCTTGGTTAAATCCTTGGCAATAATTAAGCCCACCTCCATTTTCTTCACCTGCTTCTCACTCAAAGCTAACTCATCTTCTTCCTTCAATTTTACTGCAATTTCATCCACAATCTCTTTTCCTCTTGACGAAATAGGATCCTCGTACCATTCAAAATAATTAAAGGCTCCATTTTCACCATATCTCCCACATCAGAAAAATCCCCGCCCTGTATTAATCTTGGTTCAAGCTATTCTCAATGGAGATGTCATCCCACAATAGCATCTCACTATCTGCCCTTTACTGTTAACAGATCATGAGGAAGATGAACTCATCTTTCTATAGATTTTAGAAATTGTAGACTATGTATTACGAATCAGAAATACCTCAGTGATAGATGAAATTCACTACTTGATTGGAGAACAAATTGACAAGAGTTGGAGAAAAAATTGATAAGTTTTGGGAAAGAAATTAGGTTTTGCCGTAAGAGAAGATGAGATGTCTAAGAATTGGGAATTTTTTGGGCTTTTATTGTGTCCAAAAAGGGAGTTTCCATTTTTGCCCCTTGCCACTTCAGCATCTTTGACAGGGTTAGCCAAAATGTCGTTCTTTGATAATGGTGAAATACCACGAGCCCCCTTTTGGAACCTAAAATTCCACAAACCGCGGTTTGAAAATGCCCAAATCACTGGTCACTTTTTTGAAATTTGCCCTAAATTTTATTATTAATTTTGTTGAAAAGTCTTAAAACGACATTTGAAAAGAACCGGATGGAGTTATTTTTATGCCAAATAAAAAATAGTAAGTATTTGAGGTGGTCAATACAAAAACATTGATCCTCAATTTAATTTAAATCCAATATAGTATGGTAAAACTTCTATAAATTAATAATGTTGGGATCGAGATATTATATCAATAAATTAATAATTTATTAATTTAAAGAGGTTTTACGTAAGATCTTTAAATTTTCAAGTCCTATGTACATTCACAAATTAATTGAATTTGTCAAGTTCATTATTATGTCGATGAATGTTACGAGGTTCAAAGCATTGAAAAAAATTGTGGTGAATACCATTCAAAATCCGGTCGATGACGAAGTTGAGGATGATTCCATAGCTTTGGAACCAGTCACTCGGAAAGAAGCATTGCAAGCGGTAACAACTATTCACAACTTTTTGTTGCAATACGAAAAAACAATGCCCCAACTTTTAAGTGCGATGGGGAAATTTAATGTTCAATTCAATATAGATTTGAAGTTCAACAAAAAACAAGTGACTATAGATTCATTTTTTACTAGACAATCTTAGAATTTGAATTCTTTTAGTAATTATTAATTTATAGTTTCGTTGTGACCAATATATATATACTGAGATTTCAACAAAGTAATTATCTTATTATTTTATTGATTGGCATTTAATTTGCTACTGGTGTCAAGTTGGAACTGGACAAATTATTAATTTTATTGGAATTATTAAAATATCAAGTATTAATTTATGGAGGTTTTGCTGTATCGATATAATTCTCCTATAATAACCCAATTAGATGGAAAAAGGTTCATTCCAACTAAAATTGACTATTGCTTATACAGTTTACGGGGATATTAGGCAAAAGTTCTTCCCTTCTTGGCCAGTTGTGAAGGAGGGATTCGAATATAATCGTCTACGCTGAAATTCCTATAAATGGGATTCTTTTGTAGAAAAAGTGTTCTCTTATTTTGACGGTAGATACTATAAATTATTAATCTTGTAAATATTTCAAAAAAAAAAGTTGAAATTAGTATTTGAATTAGATATTTGTTCTCCTTAACCACTTTTATTCTAATGACTAACTACCACCCTTGAAGAATTCAATAAATGAGGAACGTAGATTCAAACCTCACAATCAACAAAATTAATAAAAAATCACTTAACTGTTCTCGAGTATTTTGGCTGTGAATTTCTTTTAAGTCCAAACAAAAAAAGTTTTGACTTGCATACTACTATAATTTCCAGAATCAGTTGGCTGCCACTTAAAATAATTTTCAATAATTTCAGTTTTCAGTAAGCTGTGTTACAAAACTGTCTTTCACCTTACCTGTCAACATCAATAACTATATATCATTACCTTTAGATGCATTGCATAATAAAATTAATAATAGTACCAACCATTCACACTTGGTATTCTCAACTCTACCTTCAAAAAAGCAACCTTTCAAATATAAATTTGACAGAGCTGTACCTGGGTCAAAACTCTTTCACTTTTACATTGCTAAAAATGGGTTCATTTGGCCTTCCCTTTTCCCATTCCTTTCTTTGAAGAGCCCCCTTTCATAGGCTTCTTGCTGCTAGGCTTACCTTTTCCACTCATTGGTTTTCCTTTTGCTTTCATTGGTTTGCTATTTGCTTTCAACTTGCTTGAGCTTGTTGACGAGTTTCCTTGTTGGTTACTCTTCCAACTTCGCTCTTTCTTCCCGTTGTACTTCGAAACCGCCTGACACAAGAATTCAAATGAGTGAATATATTTTTAAATAAAATAATTTTCCATTTAACTTTTATCTTCCTTTTGCTCATACCTTCTCCACGTTAAGTATCTCATGTGAATTCTTCGAGAATATTTTGCTCAGGATTTTATCAGTCTGCTCCTTCTCCTGTCTGCCCATCCCCGAACCTTCGGCAACTGGTAGAAACTGTAAAGGAAAGATATGATGTTAATAAACCTTCACCCAAATACCAAGGCTAAGGGTCTGTTTGGGATTGCTGTTTGAGCTACTGTCACGAAAAATTTCACTTACAAACTTTTAATTAAACAAAATATTTTGGCATTGGGAAAAAGATTTTGAGTCTTGATACTGATTAACGAGGAACTATTGTTTGCAATTGATTTCTAGAGCTTTTCAGGACAATTGCCTGAAAAAGCTTGAAAATTGAGATTTTCAGGAAAGAAGCCTGGGAAAGCAATCCCAAACTGACCCTAAGCAATTAAGCGTCTTCTTGGTTTGCATTGAGTAGTATAATATGTTCAAACCTTGCGATGTTTTCCTTGCATTTTAACCGGCTTTTCTCCTCGCAACTTCTTGTCGAACTTCCCCCCACTAGCTGTAGCGGTTGCTGCTAGTCCAGCTACATTTCCTAATTCATCTTTAGTAAACTTCTTTGGGGCAGCTTGGGTTCCTGTTATGGGCAGAGCTGTGGCAGCTAGCTGAATGTGACTGCAGATAATTCTTTAGTCAAGCAAATGCTACGATATGATATATTCAGGTCTCGTTAAATCCAAGAAAATTTGTACATGATTTTTCTTAGCAAATTAGAAAAACGAAGTTTAGCAGCCAGTTCTAAAGGTTTAAGGGAGGCAAAGTAGTAAATAGCTTTCTCCGATTTTCCAATATATTCAATAATATCAGAAACCATAGAAAATTTAAGACTTATTTCCATGCATTAACATGAAAGGGAAGTTACCTATAAAGAATGTAGGAGTTTGCATTGATTCTATTTAACTATAACGTTTATGCACTACTGACAGCTAAATAAAAAATTAATGGAATATGGGAGATCAATCCTACTTCAAAGAATTCAAGTTCTGAGAATTTTAACTTCCGTACCTAGCAATGCAATCAGAAATCAAAATCTATCTTCAATATTAGGCTAAACTCGTGATGTTCCGACAGCTACTACTAAGTTAGATAGTGTTTCACTTTTGGAATCATTGTATTCTGAACAACAAAGAGAAAATATAGAGAAAAACCTTGGCAAAGCACCAGCTTTGTTAGCTTGTTTCAAGTTTTGCAATCGGTTATTTTCTTGTTTTTCAACTCTTTTCTTTTTATCTGATTTTCTCTTTGTAAATGGATCCACTCCAGGCTCTGCCAAAGCAATAATTTGAATGGTTAACATTAAAAAGACTAATATCTTATTTTGTTGCTGTTATTATTGATGAGTTACGAAAGATTAAAAAATAATTAGTTCAAAAGAAGTTTTCAGAAAAAATTGGCATTAAAAAATGATAAAGTTGAAATCATGTGATAAGAATGAGTGGTGAAGCACTACCATCAGTCATCTTGGCCTCAATAATAGGAACATCTGCATCGTCATTGACACGATCATATCCATAACGACGTTTCCAAGTGCCAGTTTGTTCGTCCCAAACAACCTTGTCTTTCTTGCGCTTCTTTATGCCTGTGACACATCAAACAAACAATGCCAAACACCTAAGATTTGAATATTTTATCTTGTTTCAATTGTAGCTCTTTTATGTAATTATCCAATCCCAGATCTCAATTAAATCCTTGAGAAATCACCTTTTAGCAAACAGATAAAAATTAAAATGAAGTACCTTTCTTTTTTGCAAACTCTTCCCATTTTGTAGGAGGTTTAGGCTTTGGCAGCTGTAAACATACCATAACAAGCCAATAAGTAAATCCGATAAAATAAAAAATATGATTTATGTTTAACATTTATATACAGATTCAAATAAAGAGGAAGGCAAACAAAAGATATACAATTGGACAGTCAGATATACCCATTACAAAGCAAACAAAAGGACAAAAGAAAATGCATAAATGACCTGATTCTAATATCTGTTGTTTTTCGCCACTCCATTTCCTTAACCTTGGTATTAACAAAGACTTATTAATCAACTTCACATTATTTGATTTTACAATGATTAATATCGTCAAATATAAATCATGTCTTTTTATTTGAAGTCGTGCTAACTTTGTTCTACAAAATTCTAAGACTTACTAGCCCCAAACAATTACAAAAAAAAAAAACTATCTCCATCACTGTAACAGTTTTTCTGTCCCACCTTTAGCAAGTAACTAAAAAAAGATCATTAAATGTTATTGAAAGCTCTATAACTATTCACAGGCATAAACCATTTGAATAGGGATCTACATAAGGTTTTGTTATCACTCAAGGTGAGACTTTTCAGTAAAAATTGAGAACAAATATACTACTTAGTGAAATATTAGCAAGTTCAGGATAACATTTATAATTTTTATTTTTATCTTCCTTCTTTCAGTAGCTTATACCACTAATCTGGCTCTCTCAGGAAAACGGTTGACACATTAGGGTTTAATTCAATAACAAATTATCAGAACCACCTTTAATTTTAATATTAGTCCAAAACATCAGTTTAATATTAGTCCAAAACATACTTAGCATAAAAACTAATAATTTCCAAAGATAGCCTCACATCCATGTCTAATAAAGCAGAAAAAAACAGGCATCCCAAATACCTAACAAAGATCATTTTCAAGTTCTTTGCTCCAATGACGAGGCAGAATAGGTTAGAGCAGATTCACTCAGTAATACGTCAAATCACAAATTCAGACGAGAAACTTAAACATGAGGTGCAGTAAAAACGAACATGCATGCAAAAGTGATCTTTCTGCACAAGAAATACCATTCTTCAGTTTAAAAGTTGAAAACACATTTTTGAGGGAAGTACTTACATGCTTTTCTCTGGCAAGTCTTGTTGTTGGGGGAGGCAACTTGACAAGAGGACCATCTACATCTTCAGTCGACGGTAAGCTGAAAAGACTGGCAGCAACAGCTTGAACCAGCTCAGTGCCCTTTATAACACATTGTTTCACCAACTCCTCCCTACGAAACAAAAAAGACAGCTCAGAAAAAAAATATCAGAGAAAGCTCTTTTGAAACTGAAACCACAGACTGTTATAATCATAAGAATTCTCTGAAACCACGACCTCCATAAATCATGACTAACAACCATGGTGCTGAATGATTAGTTTACTCAAATACAGATTAGATTTCACTAAATTGACTGTTAACACGTAGCGCAATGGTATTTTTGTGCATACTACATTTACTTTGTCTTTTATCCACAGTTTTCATCAAATAGTGATTTATAACAAAACCATTGTAACTTTGTTTAAAACTAAGCATCTTCCTCAATTAGGTAAGGTCTTAAAAATAGTTTCAATTATTGCTAAAAAACCAAAAAAACACAATTCAGCATAGAGATAAAAATTGCAATAATGATACTGATGAGAAGATTCCGAAACACCTCATTATCATTCTAATTCATACAAAAAAATGAGAATAGAGATGCAAAAAAATGTTACAGCAAGAAAGAAATGTGAAGCCACAAGAACATTCAATACCAGAATACAATCAGCGAAACAACATAGAGACGTGAAGCATAGAATTGCAAAAAAAGGAAAAAAGATAAAAGATGAAGAGGAATAACCTAGAAGAAGGGAGAGTAGAAAAATTGTGATGAGGATTAAAAGCCATGAGATGACCAACGTCGACCTGATACTGATTCTCGGCCTCCATGGGAATAGCAAGCGATTTAACAGTGGAAAGCGAAATCGTGAGGGAGATGAAGAAGAAGGCCGTTAGGGTTTATATGTTGGAGAGTGAAATCCTTCTTCTTTTAATGGGCTCATAGCATTTACATGCTCCATTTTCGCTGCTGGACTTTCGGCCCATGTACCCATTTGGGTTTTGTATAAGAGCATTTTCAATTTGTACTTCAGAATTGCAATCTTTATTATATTTGAAGTAGGGTTGATTTTCCAGATTCTATTAGCATCCTATTTTTAGTTATGTAAAAAAAATTCTATGAAAGATTCGACTCTTATTCCATATGAATTTTTTGAAATTCATTTCTATTTCTAAAATTCACTTCCTTTCTTGGTGTTAAAATAGAAAATGTGGTATAAAAATAAAGAATCTATTTTTTTTTCCAAACCAAAAAAGATCTTGGAGATTTTTTAATATTTACTCTTAAACTCTTTGTTTACACGGTAGTTATATTCTTTGTTTCAACTCCACTTCGAATTCACACAGGATGAGGCATAGAATATTAAATATGAAGTATTTCACACTTTATTTTATAATTACTTCTGAATATTTTATAATCACTTTTAAATATTTTACTATTATTTTGATTTTTAATATAGTTTAATAATTTATGAATAAATGACAATTTGTATTTAAATAATTACTAATAATAATTAATATATTTAAACTTTATAATAATAATTTTTATTTATTATATAAAATTATGATTATATTAATCAAGTTTGAATATGGACAAAAATAATTCAAAATTAGAAAATATAAAAGGAATAAAATACATTACATCAATAAAATTTTTAATTATATATTCTAAAAATAAATTACAAACTTAAAAAAAATAAATAAATACACATTAGAAAAGGAAAATTAAACTAGATTAAAAAAAATACATCTAAATTACAAACATATAGATTAAATAAAAAACATAATTAATCTGAGCTTAATAAGGTGATAATTTGAGCTTTATAAGTATATTATAATTATTTGTTGCTACTTAAATGAATCTTATTATTATTAGTTTAATTTATTATTTGTTCATTTTTAAAAATATACATGAAATATGCATTATTAATTATATTGAATATTAATTATATTATATTATATTTTTTATTTATATTTATCATCAAACATGAAATATATATATATATATATATATATATATATATATATATATATATATATATATATATATATATATATATTAAAAAT